>JAANSK020000357.1:0-18926 GCA_011763485.2 Isoetes engelmannii
CGGGGGGGGGGGGAGCTAAGATTGCTCCTATAGTATTTGCTGCTCTAAGAAATGCTGCGACTTGTGGGACTCGTCCGCACCAGGAGCATGGAAGAAAATGTAAATGTATTGTTATCTTATTCTAGTACTAAGTTAGCCTATCTAGCCTAATGAGAAGCTTCCAAAAAGGTTTTGTAACATTTTATTTTTAAAATAAAAAACATCTTGGAAAAGAAAAAAAAAGGAAGAGGGTTAGACCATCTTACCTTCAGAGTGTGCTAATGCCATGCCATCCTAGCTTACAGCTAGATACTAACTACACGAGGAGTTTGAATACTAAGTCTTGAGTCATTTTCTAAGACACTCTGTGTGTCTATTGACTGGTTGGCAAGTTATATGCAATAAGCGAGGGTTTCCAGTGCAAATATGACAGAATAGGATTGATGCCATCTTCAAAACTTTGCTATGGCGTCCTTTGCGACAAAACTTTGATTATTGATGTTCTTCAAAACTGGTTAACTTGCTGCAAGACTTCACTAGGGCAAAAGCTCCAAATGCATGATGCATATGATGAACAACCCTGCAGATTTAGTTTGAATATGGAAACGCTCATTTGAAGCAAAAAATGCAACAATCGCACTCCGTAGCCTCTGTGAATACACAACCTTACAAAAATCGAGGGCGCATAAAGGAGAAAAGAGACGATTAATTGAATTAGAGTGAAGAGCCGCGAGAGAAGGAATAAATACAATAAAATGCATGGACGTAAATGCAGATTTAGTTTGAATATGGTAACGCTCATTTCAAGTAAAAAAATGCAACAATCGCACTTTGTGAATACACAACCTTGCAAAAATCGAGGGCGTATAAAGGAGAAAAGAGACGATTAATTAAATTAGAAGGAAAGAAGGAAGTATATTTTAACGTCTACGAAGACCAAAGGCCTATGAGACGAGAGAAGGAACAAATACAATAAAATGCATGGAAGTAATTTGTTCCTATCTAGTCCACATGCAAGAGCCCACCGGGTGTCACAAGTTCCTAGCAAAAAGCACAAAACCGGCTTGCGGGTAAGCCGCTCGCAACAATGTCGCATGCCAGTTCCCCGCCGAAAACTTGCTCTGCCCAATGGATGCACCCCAAAACAAAAAAAAAAAAAATACTCATGTACCCTTCTAAAGATGCGTGTTCTCTTCAAAGAAATCCTTACATTTTACTCCAAGGCTAGCAAAAGTAGAAGAAAGCTCTCTAATTACAGCAAGCTAAAATCAAAACATTCTTGGTTATAACCCTATAATTTCTATGGCTTTGTACTCTCTTCTTCACATAATATTCACATAGCTGAAAGAGAACTTTAGAAGTTGCCAATGATATTTGTATCGCTGTTGTTGCCCCATTAGTTAAAATTGTGAAACCTGTTGTTGAATTGAAGAATAACCCCCCGAAAACAGAAAACGGGGGTGGTATATTTCTTACATATACACACTGTACACTTCTCAGGAATGAATCTTCTATCTACAAGCCACAGCCTCTCATATTTCAGAGGCTGTGAAGGGCATCCTTGACAACAAGAATTGAAGTACTAGCATGGTTACAATATGTACAAAACCTAGTCTAGCTTGAACATCACCTGCTTGATTTCCTATGAGAAGAGTCAACAGAAAACACAAGAATAGACCCATCCTTTGTTCCTGCCAGAAAACAATCTTCTGGACTTACTGTCAAGCATGTGATTGCGCCACCGGTGCCATCATATCGTTGGACAACCTCTAGTGACTGCATTGACCGCATAATGATCTGACCTTGATCACCTCCACAGAAAACAAAATTACCACAGCTACTGAGAGAGAGTGAGTTAAGTCGGCCATTGGACTCAGCCGTATTTAGCATTCTTCCATTCACTGTAAAAAGCCTTAAGATAAGGTCATCATACGAGAAAACTAGTACTATCCCATGCTGCGATAGAAGAAGTTGTGATATTGAGTTTCCATTAGGATGCCTCAAGGACCTCACGTATCTGCCCTTTCGTAGAGTATGAAAGATACATGTTCCATCCTTTGAGCCACTTATCATGAGGTCTAATTCTACTCTTACTGCAACACAAGTTACTGCATCATCATGACCACAAAGTACATGACGAGGTTTATTGGAAACAATAAGTTCCTGCTTTCCTTGTTTATCTGTTGACCTTTTTGTATTTACTGAGGAACCAGTAGGTTCCACTTCCCATACAATCACCGTAGTGTCGCGGCTTCCAGTGACTATCAGTGACCCATCAACAGCAACTGCAACACATTATGACAGATCAGGCAAATGAGAGGATGCATTGTGAAAACAGAAATAAATCAGCATTCCCTCATCACCTGAAACGCATGTTACAACATCTTTGTGTTGGCAGTTGCTCTGAAGAATTTGACCATCACCTAGAGATAAAACTTTGAAGCTGTGATCCCAGTGCCCGCATGTGACAAGAAATGATGATTGTAACAATTCAAAGCAATTTGAAGTAACATCCATGTTTTCTGCCCAATACCCTCCAACTTTGTAAGTAGTTGATAGCTCAGGACCAATACCATAGAATGAATCCTAACATAGCAGGAGCCGTTAATTACAAATTGGAATATCCACAGCTATAAAATATAGAATCAAAGTATACCTGTGAGGAAGAGAATGTAAAGCTTCCACCGCCTTGGAGTGGAGGTGTGAGCCATAACCTAATTGATACTGCCAACTCATTTGTGATGAGAACTATTTTTCCATCTGTGATTGCAAGGAAAGCAAGAGAGCTGTTTTCTGAATTCCGGCCATGTGTTACCGAACAAGATGTTGTTGAACTTAAGGTTATAGAGCCCGGTGCATAATAAAGTGGACGTGACAAAGGAACTGCAGGCCCACGCTTGGGATGTTTTTTCCGAAAAAGTTGCATTGGTGTCTGCCCAAAATTCGCAATCTGATCCTCAACAGCAGATCGTTGATGATCGTTTTCTAATGCTTCCAAATCTACAGCTCCTTCATAAGTAAGATAATAGAATATATTTGCTGCCTGGAAAAAGATCACTTTCACTTAGAATTTACATGGCCTCAAAGATGGTGTTATAACTAAGAAAATAATGTCAGGCAAACTCCGTACATCTACAGCAGGACGACCTTTTTGTTTGTAACCAAAAATTAGGTCAATCCACTCGTGAAGATGGTCACTGACATATTCACTCTCTAATGCTTCACGATGAAGTTTTACAAACTCATCAGGAGATCCCTACAAGGATTAAAAACACGTTAGTCATGTCATGTTCATGTCTAGTTCTTAAAAGCAAATATATTAACTTAGAAGCTACATTAATTTTGAGCTGCAATAATAGATCTATAGGCAGTGTATGCACGTAAGCTAAATTGCACTGTATGCAGGTAAGCTAAATTGTGTTATATCGACATCGCCGCTATATACTGACATGCCATGACAACAGATCAGCAGATAAATGGCATTTCCCAATCCTTTCATTCAAATTTGAACAATAATAATGCTTCATAATGGTTTATGGAGAAAGAGAAAGAAAGAAAGATAAAACTAACGTCTACTAGAGACACGTGGAATCTATGAGACTATAATGAATACAACATGGGTAGGCCTGTTTGGACGCATTGACCCCCTTCAGCACCATAACTAAAACAGATAAAAAAACAGAACATAATGCTAGTTAATTGCTTTTAGATAGGGTCTGATATCCGCTTCTCTTTTTGAAAAGATTACTACAGAGCGTTCCACTCTTTTAGAATGCTGTAGCATCATTCTAACTGAAATTCCAAGAATTCCAAGAAATTCAACTGAAAATACCTATTTTAGCAATGTGCCAAGGAAAGACTCTAGACCTTCCACCAAGAAAGAATGTTTTTCTTGTGGAGAGGCAGGACATGAATGGTATATCACGGAAGATGCATATTGTGGCCCTAATTGCCGTGTAGTTCTGCCCTCAACACATTTGTGCTAGCTGTACTAAAAATGGTCACTGGCTTAAGGAAAGCTCCAAATAGCAATGCAAATCTCCTTCATCAGATGCTCTTTGTATTGATATGGCTAACCTTATCGTTGGTCATCTACCACATATTGAAAATCCGGAAGAAACTAGTGCAGAAAGAGAGCAGGTACAGATTTTGTTGAAGGAAAGGGATACTCATATGAAAAGACACAAGAAAAATGGGATACAATTCTATTGAAGGAGAGGGATGCTTATAGGAAATTTATAACATTTATATGTTAACAAACTAACTAGATGTAAGAGAGCACCCATTTGTCCAAATATGGTGACACCTGTCACCTATGTATCACCGTTGACACTTTATTTTACTATCTTAACAACTGCTTTCTGACCTACCAATGGCTTGGTAAAATCATCTGCACCTGTTCATTAATCCGTATTGCAAATAATGCAACACATTCCCCGGCTGCCTCCTCCTTGATATGAACAGGATTTGTGGGAGGATGACATTTGGAAACCTTAACATGTTGATTATTGTAACAGTGGAGTGCTGCTGGTTATGGATAAATACCCAATCCCTCAAATAAAATAATCAACTAAAGCATCTCTAACTCTACACATTGTCTTTAACTCTACTTCTATTGTGCTTGTGTGTACAGCAACTTGTTGCTTTTACCTCCAGCTGAGTAAATTGCAAGCAAACATGAAAACATTGCCTATAATAGATCTCTTTTGATCAAGATCTTGCTGCTCTCCTTTTGAAAGTTGTGGTCAAGTAGTCTGGCATGCGGGACGCCCTGTTCTCTAACAGCTTGGCAATGTTGGGTATGTAATATATGGTTGGCTGGAGAGAGACGTTAGACATCAGCATATACTGAAAATTGAGGGGTTAGTATCAGTCTCCACATGTGTATTCATTGTTTTAGCAGCACTCCATCTTAAACTTCCTTAACAAATAAGAAACGCATACTTGATTGATTTGAGACAATCTCGAAAGTGAATGTGATGATGATTCTGCAAGTTGTGTTGACGACGGCGTAAAGTAAATATGCCTTCACTTTTGGTTCAACGGCTGTGTTGGAGTAGCAAAACAACTCTAAGGAGCATCCGAAACAAATAAACTACTATCACCGAGCTACCGACTCCTTTGCTCATTTTCATGCATGCCCATAGCATATTTATTCTTGCGCCATCCCAGTGCAGTTAGGCATCATCCTCTTGGGACTATGGCTCTGACATGTTAAATGATTTCTTGAGTGGATGGACAGGCTGGGGATCGAACCCAGGACCTCCTGCTTGCAAGCCAGATACTCTCTCTACCGGCCCTTATGGGCTATTCGCACTGTTACTTTAAGTCAATTTTTATCTGTGCCCATTTCCACTCTCCAACATAAGGCTTCCATTCCTAGTCAAGGTGAAGATATATAGATAATGTGGATAGTTGTGTTCGTCTTCTCCTTGTCTCCTTTTTGCCTTGAATTCATTACGTCCTTGAGTACATTGAACAAGCTCCGTTGCTCATTTGATAGGTGCATTGCAACTCCAAATGTGGTCTGCTACATTTGGAGTGATACTCATCTTGAGCATAAATGCCTTGCTTCTGATCTTTTTGTGCTATCATCCTTTGATGGCACCAAAGTCTGGATGTGCATCTTGCACACCGTTGCATGCTAAAGAACCTCCCCATTGAACTTCAGACTTGAGAAACTAATGCAGCCCTCACATTGAAATTGCAACTCCACGTTCCATAATGTGCTGAAATTTACTTTGGATTCTGCAAATGGAACCTTTTTTGTGCCGCATTTGTCAAATTCAAAGAAAAACACATGCCAAAAAAAGGAGGTGTCCAGAAAAAAGGTTGGCAAAGGCATGGGAAGATATAGAAGACACAAGCAATGGAACAACAATGCTACAAAAGTTCTCGATATTATGTCCATATCAAAGTTTCCTATTTTAACTGAACTCTAACTAAATGCTAATGTACTTGTGGCTTGACAAAGCTGATGTGGTGCTTTCAAATGTGGCTTATTACATACACTAATACTGACACTGGTGGTGAATATATGTACAACTTAGGGGACAATCAGACTCAAACTTCCATATTGTCGTTCTCAAAATGGCATCACCAAGATAAGAAACATGACAGTGATGAATCCTGGTGAAAGCATGCCTCCTACACTTTTGAGCAAAACCCATTGTTAGAGCTGACCTTTCAGTACACTACTTGCAGCTAAATATCTTTTGATGACATGTCAAACTAAGGACGCTTGGGTGCTATATTATGCATGTTCAATAATTTGATAAAGTGAGTGAATTTTACAATTTGAGACAGAGTAGATCCCATAAAAATCACTATGATCACACCTGATAAGCCATAAGTTAGTAACTTTACCTTTGCCCATGGCGGCAAAACAACATCCCCAATATGTTGCCCATCCTGTCTTACGCCTATGAAGTACTCATTTGTATTTACAAGGAACTCAGGCATGTAAAAGAACTCTGGAATTAGCTCCTTCACATCACTAGTATTTGTTAGACAGTTGGCATATGCACTCTCAATGCTATGGAAAAGCCGATCAGCATGGTCAAATTTGCCACCCTGCCACACATAACAAAAGCATGAGCAATCACATCAGCAGTCTACTAATTTTGATCTTTCTAACCTGGAGGTTACGATGAAGAGAAGAAAAGGGTTCGAGGCGGAGAAGATAAAACAAGACATTGCCCATACTAGAATAATGCGAACCATAGTAGAAACTGTAGGATAAAACCAGGTCTTTAGAAGGATAATCACAAGTTAAAAAAGGGAGAAAACGGTTATTTCAATACTGTCAAATAAAATTTTGCCTTGGAATCTCGGGATCAGAAAAGTTGTGGTAGCGATCCTCAAATACCTACATCCAGTTCATTGTTATTGTCAAACAAAATTTACAGGTGCATGTATAATTATGTACAAAGTTTAGCATATAATACAACCCATATAAGTAAAATGAAAACAGACAGATAAACATAGCTATTTTTAAGTTTAGAAAATTGTTTAGTATCATTGGTTGAATGGCAAAAATTTCGTCTAATGTGTTAAAGATAGAAATGTTCTCTAAACAATAACATATGACTCGACCAAATAATGCCACGTCAACATGGTTCCCAGTCATCAATAATGGCTATAAGCCAGCATATTACAAAGTAATGTGAACCTTCGTTCTTCATCGATACAGGAGGTCCAATTGGTGCTCTCCCAGTTCTTCCCAGGTCTTCCAAATTCATTTGTGTGACCAGATCCTGTGATTGGTGCAAGAAAGAGAAAAAGAAGTCGTCCTTCATAAAGTTTCTTCTCCCGTGTTGTTCTAAGGACCAGTTGTTGTGTTTATTTGAAAAGTTTCATGTTCTCATTGAGAAACATTTAGGCAGACCACTTAAAGCTTTCCACGCTGACAATGGCACTGAATATATAAATCATGTGTTTAATGATTACTGCCATGCTCATGGAATTCGAATCTTATATTTGCTTATGCACATTCCCAGAATGGTATAGCTGAAAGGGAGCATAAGTCTTTGTAGATTTTGTAAGATCTATGTTGTTTCACAAACATTTGAGTCCAGCTTTTTTGGGGGCAAGCTTTCAAACAAAAGCTTACAATTTAAGCACTAATATGGAATGGGTTAAAATCTTAGTATATGATTTGAGAATGTGATTTCATCTGGTAAGCCAAAATCAAACCTTAAATCTTGTGTTAACAAATTGCCTTTCGGGGATTATAAGGTGTTCCTTCCCAATTCCTTTCTTATGCGACACGTTTGCAACAGGGCACATCTGTGGCCTATGTATACCTATGGAACATCTCAAGAAGAAAGGCAAACTCAGAAAGGTCTATCAAATGTACCTTTGTAGGCTATCCAGTAACCACAAGGGCTGGAAAACATATGGTCCAAAGTCACGCCAAGTGTTTGCTCCAAGGAGCGCTAAATTTGTTAGAAAATGAAGAGGATAAGGACGATCATGGCTCTGGCATGCACAGTTTGAGCAGGACCTTATTAGGAATCTTTTCCAAAACCTTGCATCATCAAGTTCTTCTGCTGCTTCTACTCAAACAAGTACAGGTAGTCTGCCTAATGGTGACTGTTAGTCAATTACCATTTCTCCCTGCAGATGATGTTCCTGTAACTTCATCAGCACAGTCTTCTAATAGTTCTGGTGATTCACATGATGCCTTGGATGAGACTTATGCATTGGAATGTGTATCAACACTGGTATATTTCTCATCTCCAACTGTTTCTGTTGCTGTGAGTGATTCTGCTATGGACTCTGTTTATACAAGGTTTTCTGCATCTCAAACTTCAGACGACCATTGAGAAGATTTAGGAGAGTACTTGTTGCAGAGTCATGCAATATGCTCTCATGGCTAAGGCCTTTGAACATAAAGATCCACAACATTTTGATGAGGCTGCAGGTTATGAACATTTGCACAGGACAAGATGGCAGTATTGCTAAGCAAAAGTCCAGGTTAGTGGCCAAAGGTTACAATCAGAAATTTGCGTTTAGATTAGACATAAACCTTTGCATGTGGCTTGTATGTCGACTGCTAGAGCAGTCATTTCTCTTGCAGCTAGCAGGAGTGGCTCTTAAATCAGTTGACTTAAGAGTGCATTTCACAATAGTGATCCCCATGAACTCATTTACATGGAGCAACCCTGGTTTTGTTCACAAGGGATAGTGTGCAAGCTCAAAAGGAGTCTTCATGGGCTGAAATCGGTGTTGGCTGGCATGAGAAGATAAATATCTTTCTATTTTCACAAGGATTTACTAGGTTCAAGGATGATTCTCGTTTACAAGATAATGAGCAAATTTATATAATTCTTTATGTTGACGAGAGAATTATAACAGGTGATGCAGCAGACAACTTGAATGCTCGAATCAACAGTAATATGAAGTCTACGCTTGAGGTCACCAACTTAGGCTTGCTGCATTTTTCACTTCAGTTCGAGATTATACAACTGACTCAGAGCAACTTCATTCATGATTTGCTTGTTTCCTGCATGATCGCAAGACTGCTGTCACACCTTATGGGCAAGATATGAAGCTGGTCTTGGATCCAGATGGAAAACCTTGTGATGCCACACTGTACAGACAGTTGATTGGATCACTAATTTACTTTACTATTACAAGGCCAGACATCATGCTTGCTGTTAGTCAGTCAGCAGGTTTATGCAAGCTCCTACACATTGAAATTGGCAAGCAGCCAAAATAATTTTATCATATCTAAATGGTACTATGACTGAAGGCTTGATGTATAAGAAGCACGTAATCCAACACTACTATTCTACGCAGATGCTGATCATACAAAAGTCCACTACAGGCTATGTTTTCCTTCTTTGGTACTAAGGAAGCAAACAACTGTTAGTCTTAGTCTAACAGCCAACACTACTATTCTATGCAGATGCTGATCATTCGAAAGTCCACTACAGGCTATGTTTCATCCTTTGGTACTAAGAAGCAAAAAACTGTTAGTCTTAGTCCAACAGAGGCTGAGCTTAAGGCTCAGATGCTATAGTTTCGGCATTTATTAAAAGATCTCAAGCAGCCTATGAGATACTGGTTGAGAATTTAGGTGCTATTGACCCCTCAAAGACTACAATTATCATCCGGATATAAGCACATGGATTCGAAAGTTTTCTTTGTTAGAAAGCAATTGCAGCTGCCTGTTTTGAATCCCGATATGGTGAACAGAGGGAAATAGCTTGCAGATGGCATGACCAAACCACTCATTGGTACTCTGTTCAGGGCGATGAAGACTCTACCATGTTTTTTGAGTTCTTTAAGACCTCAATAATATATGAGTGGACTAGATGAGCCCACATCATCATCGTGCCGCGCTAATAATGGCTATGTAAGTTAACATGTTACAATGTAATACAGTTGTTCTATTGGCGCTCTTCCAGTTCTTCCGAAGTCTAAATTTGCTTATAATGGCACCATTTGCAACCCATACATCGTGGTTATATGCATGGGTGGAGAATAAGGTGGCCAATGAGAGAGGTGGTCCTTCATGAGGGCTTGCATTAGAAGGAGGATTTAATTTGCCTTCCTTACTCTCAGCATTAAAGGTGGACCAGATGAGCCCACGTCATCATCGCGCCGCGCCAATAATGGTTATATAAGTAAACATGTTACAATGTAATACAGTTGTTCTATTGGCACTCTTCCAGTTCTTCCCAAGTCTAAATTTGCTTATAATGGCATCATTTGCAACCCATACATCGTGGTTATATGCATGGGTAGAGAATAAGGTGGCCAATGAGAGAGGTTGTCGTTCATGAGGGCTTGCATTAGGAGGATTTAATTTGCCTTCCTTACTCTCAGCATTAAGCATAGCATTTAGAGTTCCAAAGTAATATATTCTAACTTGTTACAGATTAATTTATATACTCATATATAGTCGTCTTATAGGAATTACTGTGTAAAACTTACCTTGAATCTCTGGGAATTTAACGCCCCCACAGGCTTAGAGAGCTCGCGGAATGAAGTACAACTTTTCAGATCCAATACTTCAGATGAGTAATCAGCTAAAATCCATGGGAAAACTGGATATTGGGTTATGTCATTGTAGGATCTTCCTGCTAATGTGTTCAAAACCATCAAGTACTCGAAGTTACTAGTTTCACGTCGTCTCCAAGCATCCTTAGCCCTTTCAGCCATTTCAATTGCTTTCCATCTGTCAACAAAGTTCAAGTTATCCGCTTCCCTTCCCATAGACTTTCTATAATTTGGTGTTGCATTCCTGCAAGATAATATCTTCATGGCAACATCTTTGGCAACCTTCGCTGAAGAAAAATTAAAAAACACTGGAGGTATTGAACTCCCAAAAAATATCTCAAGTGCTGTGTGCTGTAAAAGATATCTGGTCCCATGTACTGCAACAATCTGAAATGTGACCATACTGGGAGTATAAATATGCAAGCAGAACTGTACATTTAAATATAATAAAAGCGGAAATAAAAAACCTGGGATATGTCCCACTGCCTGCGTCTTTTAATTTTTTTTTCTGCATCGGAACTACATGAGATGCTGTTGATGTCCATCTCCATATTCCAACCACCATCTTTAGCAGGGCAAAGATTTTCGGAATTGTTCTCTTTATCCTTAATGGAAGAGAAGATCATTGATCCAGCTGTTCCTTCAACAAGAAATTCCACATGAAACTGCAAGGATAACTGCGTTATTTCCAAATGATCTGCTAGTTTCCTTCTTGCGCAACCAGAACACATGGCACCGAAGCAATAACTGAACACTGGGCTGACTAAGTACATGGACCAGAAAAAGGGACTTGACTCAAGAAAAATATACCTCAATGTCTGTTTTATTTGACAGTGCTGTTGTTTGCGAGATTGCTTGTGTCTTATCTTGTGGTATATTATTGGATTGGCTGAGTTCAGTGCAAGCCGATTCACTTGAACCTTCATTAGGTTTCTCATCAAATTCGTATTCAATTTCTTCCACAGCTTGCTGGACACCCTTGATTGAAAATAATTTCATCTTGTTCTTGATGTTGTCCAAGGAGAAAAGGGAATCACTTTTAGAATTTGGTACCTCGGATGGGTAGAGGAGAGACTCATCAAAGCGATAATTGCGCCTTAGTTTTAAACGACAGCGATAAGGGTCTTCACATTTATCAAGCTTCCACTGAAGGATGCTGGTTGCTGAACTTGACCATGGGCCTCTCTCATTACTAAGGTTCCGATACATTAGACACCACCGGTCCTGCATTGGAAAGAATTAGTAGACCGCATCTATGCAAACGTGTCAAAAATGCAACACACCGTTAGAGCCTGTTTGTCGTCCTCATTATTGATTTTAATGGAAGTTATACGACAATTATCCTGGATAGAAATTGCAGTAATTAGACTCTGAGACTGGTCTTCCAGTTGCTTTCCTTCTTGAGATGTTGTAACATGCATCTCAGAAAGCTCATTAGTCAGACATTCGACTTCAACGTTTCGTTGTTCAACAAAGGATTTTAAGTATTTCTTTTCCTCTTCCACCTGTTTCCAACCAGAAATAAGAATAAGGGTGCATAGAAAAAGTAGAAAATTTCATCTGTTAGCATACCGCTGCACTAACACGTTCCTGCTGCACCAGACTGCTGACTGATGGCATACTTCTATCCATGCGTCCAGTTGACCTTTCTTTTTCTGCAATGCTCGTTGCAAGGAGGCCCTTTCCAACATGAAGACACTCATGAATAACCTGAGAAATTATATGAAACCGTGCACCAGCATCTCGATTGCCAACATTCGACCTTGCCTCAGTCAAACACCATAGCAGAAGATGCAGTCTGTTCCTGGTTTGCTCCGAATCTGCAGAGAGGAAGTGGGGAAGAAGAGACAAAAACTGCTGTATGCAATGCAAAGTCTCCTCTAGGTCTGCTTCATATAGATACAATAAAACCAGACGAAAGCCTATTCTTGGCCATTTTTCTCCTCTTAATTTGATTGCTTTGTCCACCAATTTATTGGATGTAGAAATACCAAGACTACCAGAAACAACAGCAGCAGCCATTTCAGCAGCTGGTACATTGAATGATTCTACTAATCCCCGTGCTCTCTGCCCAAAACTAGGAGCAGCTGAAGAAGGATCTCCAATGCACCCTTTCCCATGCATCCTAGATAAGAGCTCCCAGACAGATCTGTACAGTTTCCAAGACCGATTTTCCTTACCATGTCCTAAAGCCAGACTTTTCCTGAAAGTGAGGAAAAAGAAATGTAAATATTCTAAAAACAATAAGCATGCTATGACTCTAACAAATATCAGTAATATGACAGTCTAAGAATCAATACCAACTGGCATGCATTGAATGCAGATAAGGCATCTATATGCAGATACATTTCTCATAATCCCACCTTCGAGAAGGAGATGACATGGTAACTCCTAAGTCAACAAAGCCTTCAGATAACAAGCTTCCATCCTGTATATCCTCTTGCTGACCATCTTCAAAAGACTGCAATAAAAAATACTGAGTTGCCCAACATAACGAATGGAAAATGAAATAGATGAACTGAAATGTTCATTTGCATCCATCAGGGCCATCATGCCTTCAAAGACCTAACACGTTAACTAGGTCATCTAACACGAGAGATCTCCAAAGCCAAGTACCAATTTGTGATTTATTTGAGAAACTTGCAAGTTGTTCATTTGCATCCATCAGGGTCATCATGCCTTCAAAAGCATAATGCATTAACTAGGTCATCTGACACAAGAGACATCTCCAAAGACAAGTACCAATTTGTAATTTATTTAAGTAACTTGCAAGTTATTAATGGGCAAAATCAGCAAGATACAAATGATTCAGCAGCTTACAGGTAAGAAGTGACTCGTATCCCATATAGAAACTTCATCAAGTAGAGCCAAGAGGTACAGAACATTGTCACGACACGGCTGTATAGCCAACGCAGCCTGAGTAGTTTGCAAATGTAGCACTTCTTCTACTAAATCTTCTAGCAATTGAGGCTGCAATGAAAACTTTGGGAGGAGACCCTGCAACAAACATCTCAACATTAATTCAAAAGCACAGCACATGTGAAAAGTATGGTAGATTCTCCTAAAGTGGCATTCTGACCTTTGCATCATACATAACAATAAAGTTCATAGTCCTTTCAACATGCCTCCAACCACCTCTAACATTCAACGTAGAGTGACAATGTATAGTGGAAAAAATCTTCCGAAGAAGAATCGTCTCATCATCCTTGTGCAGACCTGTTTCACACTGCATCTTGGACATCAAGGCAAGAAACCAGTCCTGCCATGCTGGTTCCTGTGCACCATGCAATAGTCAATAGTCTGGGCTATTGCTTTGAGAAGGAAAATTATATTCAGGATATTCACCTGAGCAAGAATCTCACAATTCATAGGATTTGACTTTAGCAGCAGAAAAACCTTATTTAAAATGGATGATCGCATATTCGCTTGTGAAGGCAGGCTTATGAACTTTAAAATGATGCCCAGAACTTGTGGTAGTGTAAATTGTGGTAAGGGGAGAGCACTTTCCTCGTCACTCTGCTGCAACTGGGGTAACCAACCACGTTCATTCTGGGACTTTCCATATTGTGAGATTATTCCTCTCTCCAATATCTAAAATACAAAAATGTCAGAAAAAACAAATTGAATATCAGTGAGAACTTTCACATCCTTCAGCAATAACCTGTTTAGGAATGTTGCCACCAAGCAGAATATCAAATAAACTTTTCTGCAATAACTCAGTGAATGGGAAGATAAGAAGACTCTCTGTCATGACCGAAAATACAGGACCAAATTTTTGGCTGCTTCCAGGTGCAACCTCTGCAGTACTTCCCCAGCCAATATTAAACAGCCGATTCCCCCTGCTTTCCACGGGAACACCAATTATAAGCAAGGAGATAATATACAGGCCCAGCAGACGTAGAACTTCTTGCTGCCTGTGAAAAAAACCAAATATAGAGTCAATGCAACAGCTTATGCTGGCATAGCACATGTGGTGACATGACAGCTGCACAACGCCAGCTGGGAAACGTGTCAGGCTGCCTAGAATGTAAGGTTGACATGATTGTGACAATGTCCAAGCTGCACTAGTAGCTACCAGTCCTAACTTAGCTGTACATTAATAAACAGGGGCTGATTGCTGACTAGAGGAACTGAAAAAATTGTAACTGAGACTGAGGGGCAAATTGTAAAAATACCCCTATTTATTTGCAAAATTGTGAAAATGCCCCTGTTTTAAGGGTAGTTTTAATCAAATGACCATAACTTTTTCCTGGTGATTCAAATAAGAATATTTCCTTCTGATGAATTTTACATGAGGATGTTATCTTCCCATCAAAGTTAAAATCACTTGAATTGGAGTCCGGAATCACAAGTTATAGTATTTTTTATACACAAATGAATTGTAGCTATAACTTAAGATTCCGGACTCCGATTCAAGTGATTTTAGCTTCGATGGGAAGATAACATCCTCATATACAATTCATCTGAAGGACATATTCTTATTTGGATCATCAGAAAAAAGTTATGTCATTTGATTAAAATTACCCTTAAAACAGGGGCATTTTCACAATTTTACAAATAAATAGGGGTATTTTTACAATTTGCCCTTTTAAAAAAGGGCTATGTGACTGTAACTGACACTGCCTTTTATATCAAGTCCTTCAGTATTCAAATTTCAGCCTTTTCTTCTTATTCCTTACTCTCTCTGGTCTGTTACTGCTCTAAGTCATTTTCTTGACATGTGAAGATACTAAGTAATGACAATGTTGCCGACATGGTGGAATCTGAATGAATCAACCGAGATATGGGAATAATAACTCGCCGTTTAAGAAGCCCAACAAACAGATGAATGCCGCCAATTTTGCAAAGGCATGTAAAGAAATTCGAAAGAAAGTCCTTCTGACATAAAAGCCCAAGCAGCATTTGAAGAACATCTGCTGTACCACCTAGATCATTGCCTTGTTCAATAAAAGCAAAAAGTGAATTGAGATCTGCTACAGTCACACGATCCCTGAGAATAATAAATGAACCAGATTAGCATATAACACTTGTACTGCACTTTATTCTTAGGAATACCTCAATGAACTTTCTGCTGAAACAAGCAACAAAATCCTCAGTTGAGATAATTCTTCATTGGTAATATTCAGTTTCATACTCCTCTTTTTTGGTGCTTCTAAATAATATTCTTGAATGATATCCAAAAATCTAGATAACCCTAAAAAGCCATCGGAACAGAACGTTTTTGTTTGACAAAAGTCCATCAAAGATAAGAGGACTTTCCGCTGAACCATGTAATGTGTCCTAGACCAAAGCCTTGGGTTTAAGTATATCTGTGAAATGGCCTCTTGAACCAGAGCTTCAGATAGCCCAGCATCTAGAAACAAACATGGACCAATTAAAGAATGCAGAGAAGTATTTTTGATTTATAATCAAACAAAAACCAACAAATAACTTGATAGAAGCTAATTCTATCAGAAATTAAAGTCCAGAGAAATTAACTCCTAAAGAAGAAATTTAGATGCCAATGGAAACAGGTTGATGGATATTTCAAACAGATCCACGAGTTCTAGAACATAAGCAGCTTAAAGCCATGCTAAATATATAAAAATATTTACTATCTTCAGCACTCAGCATTCTTCCTAGATTGAAATCCATTGAGTTTATAACATGATAGAGGAGGGTTTGCCGTTACACCTAACAAGATGTGCTCCCACCTGAAAAGCTTATCTAGATTGATTCTAGGAAGGCTCTATGAGGAGTGGCAGTTTAATTTTCCTTTTTGTTATGAGGCATGAGAAGCCAAATATGATATGGGAGTTGGATCCTCCAAAATGAATGCACTTCCATGTATATTTTTCCAAACAAACAATAACGCTTCATTTGACACTCACTAACTTGTTGTGCACACATAGTTTACTTCAAAAGCTAAAGCGTGCAGAAAAGATAGCTAAGAAAATGAAGAATAGAATTACCGCTGCCCTCTTCAAGGATGCCAACAAGAGCGTTAAGAGCTGAAACAACCTTAACAGAAATATGTTCTGGAGGAACAAACTCCAACAAAAGCCCAAGAATAGATATGCCAGCACTGTTCTGAAGGGTTTGCTGGTTTGCAAAATTCCCAGTTACAAATTCTATAAGCAATTCAATCACATCCACAATCAAACGAGAACCCTTTGTATCTTGCTTATCATTCATGATGTCTGTTGCGTCAAGCTCAGAGGTTTCTGTTTGACACCCTTCAAGCTGTAATAATAGTGGAAAGAAAACACCAATTCCCCCAATGCAATGGACGATATCCTGAACAAGACGCCTATAGCATAATTGGGTATCCCCCATAATTCTAGCTTCATGTAATTCTTTTGGTTCCATTGCAGGGGATACATCATATAGACAGCGACCAGAACTTGCCTGCATCACATTCCAAATCAATACATAAAGCTCATAGATGATAAGAAAATTTGCCAGTCTATAAGAAAAGAAAACAAATATGAACAATGAGATGATCTGGAGAAAAATGTAGATAAGCAAGAAGAAGCAATATGGCTTGCAAAGTGACTTATCAGATGATTGTTCCATCAGCAAACCTAAATCAGTAAGAAGTGTCCCAGCAAGTGCAAATGCTTTGTAATATGATTTAACATGTCATAAGCAATATGGCTTGCAAAATGATTTATCAGATGATTGTGCCATCAGCGAACCTAAATCCATAAAAAGTGTACCAGCAAGTCCTAAATGCTTCGTAATATGATTCAACGCATCATAATTGTGTCCAAAAACATATTAGGTGATCAATGTGGCACATCACCAATAAACTTATTCCAAAGTTGCCCTGCCATCCTCAATAGCCAGAGACTGGCAGATTAGAATAGTCATCATGAAAGATGCCTGTGACAAGATTAAAACTCAGAACTAAGTCCCCTTAGTATGAAATGGGGAGAAGGTTTCATTGTCCCTTCAGGTCCCCAACCATCTTATAGAAGCTCATGCGCTTTCCTGATCAGAAGTTGACCATTTACATAAAACATTCTGCATTATTCAAGATTTTTGAGTAGCTACTTCGCCTCTATTTTGATCTTCAAGGTTCATAGTCACTATTAACTATCCTACCAAAAGAGCTTACACAATGACACAAGTAGAGAAGCGAATGTGATTCAAAGGATCTTTAAGTGACGTTTCATACCACCAGAAAAGCCATAGTTGCATGCTATTGCGTACTAAAACAGAAAGTAATCAGCCATGCTGATCTTTACGTCTCCATGAATTGACTTTGAGACAGCGTACTTGAACTGTGGTTTGTCTATGTTTAGAGCGTTCTCTCCCCTGTGGGTTTGCTGTATTAAAGGTCTGTTTAGAGTTTAGAGCGTTGTCTCCCCCTGTGGGTTTGCTTATTAAAGGCCAGTTTAGAGTTGTCGTTTAATAATGCTAGTTTTACTCGAATTCTTGGCTTCCCACAATTTTTATTGAAGATTATTTTATTTCGATCTTCCATATTTTGTGAGTGAAGTTTCTAGGGCCTGGCTTCTGATTCTGGTATCCCATTTTGCTCAAGGTGACTACATAGCAAAGATGGGAAACAAAAGAATAAACAGAGTGCATGCAAAATTCACGCAGAGCCACTAATGGGAAAAAACTCCTCTGATCATGAAATTCTATAGATATAAATCAAGATGCCAAAATTGAGAATTATACACCTTTCAAACTAATTGGTCTTAGAAATAGGCATCTAGGGTGTGATAGATAATTACTTGAGCATTATAGCCAAAAGTCATTTTCGAAGCCAATCCTTCCTTCGAGAAGACTGTGTCAGTGACCAAAACAGCAGAATGTCCAAGCTGGCTTGATGAGTAAATGTAATCAGCTCCAAGTGAATATATCCCTTGCACATGGCTTAAGCCTATTGCTTCATGAAATAAATAGATTGCTCCAAGCTGACCACATAACGGAATCGTGAATAATCCTGGTTCGTTCCCCTCTTCTATATACGGTGAACTGGCTCCGATTGTACATCGAGTCAATTGTTCCATGATTTTTGGATACCTGGCAAAAGAACAAAAGATTATTAGCATCTACAAGAGACTCATATGGTCTATGAGACCAAGAACATACAATATTTTGGATCTGCAGGGAAGGCAATAGCCTCCAACTCACGAACATAGTCTATCACTAAAAACACCCTATTCAACTTTCAATGAAGAATATTCTTAGGAAGATGGTCCAATCATAAGGAATGTTCCCTCCTTCGTTTCCTATTATGTCTCCCTCTCCCATCAGATATGAGGATCAGAAATGTATAGCTCTTTTCCTCCATCAAATGACTGCTCATAGAAGAACTCTATTGAAGGAGCGGGCTGTTGGGACAGCTGGACAGGAAGAAGACCTTACTGTCAAAAGGGTTAGATCTAGGCTAGAATCAATAGTGAAGAAGAGAGAAATGGAGCCGGAGTGAAGAACAAGAAGAT
>JAANSK020000468.1:0-18924 GCA_011763485.2 Isoetes engelmannii
TGCATGCCACTCAAAATATTACTCTATTTTTTTTTCTTTTTTTTTTTCTTTTTTGTTTCTTTTTTTTTTTTCTTTTCTTTTTTTGAAGTATAAGAAACTAATTAATGATAATAAACTTCCAATTATTCATTTCGTATTGCGGGAGGGCTTTTCTCCCATGGTTAGGACCATGATCCCTGGCATGTATTGTATGCAAAATCGTATATTTTGCCATGATTGATCAGTTTGATGTCATTGAAATTTCACGTTATTTTGGAGTGTTTTGGATGGTTCTTTTGCAATGGCTAAAAAAAGGATGGTATGATAGAATTTTTTGGAGCTGAATTTTTGCATGGCGGATAAGTTTTCATGTTGCTTTCTATTTGCAGCTTAGGTTTTCTGATTGAACAGAGCATGGGCGGATTGTGCGAAGCAGGGGCGGATTGTGCAGAGCAGGGGCGGCTATGCTTTTATTTTTCTTGGAGCTTGGCCGCAACAAAGGCCTGAATCCGGATCAAACAAGGCTTCCGTCCATGGCTTGACAGCAACCTTGATGCTCTGTTTTTTTGGTTATTTTCTTGGATGGGTTTAGAACAGGGAGGCAACTGGCGAGTCTCTTCACTAGGATTTTTTCCTCAAAACAGGCCCCAAGTCCTCGATCATGGTCTCGGTCTTTGTCGCCCAAATCATTCCGGCATGGCAGTAGTTAGATGCAATTTGCTGGGTTCTGGTGAGGCCGCCTTGGCCTGGAGGTTCGAATCCTCCATGTCCTCTTATCTGCTTGTCAGGGCTGCCATCTATTTTCTAGTTGTGGTGGTTAAATATGAAACTTCTAGTGTTTTATTTTACAGGTTCTACAACAGAGGCCAGTGCGAGAGAAGTTTGTGGTGAGCCCATAGCCATGGCCGGTTCCAGAGCATAGTAGTTAGTCGTGGCCGATTCCATGGTATAGCCGTTTTTATGCTTTGAACCAGTGATTGCATTTCCCTTCTCTCAGCTACACTTTTTGGCCTTTACATCGACCAGTTGGAACAGTGGATGGCCGAACACGGCGGAATGGGCACCCCGTTGGTCCACCACATCGTAAGGCAGCTCATTTACGCTGATGATGTTGACCTCTTGGCATACACCCCAGAAACCATGCAGTGCCATCTCGACGCTCTTGCCACTTTCTACCAGTATACATGCATGCGAGTCAAGTTGGCTAAGACTAAGGTTCGTTTCATCCGCCCGTCACCTAAAGCCACCCTCCTTCACGTACAAGGGGCAAAAACGTAGAAGTGACTCCCACATACAAGTATTTTGAGTTCTGCACTATTACGAATTGGGATAGCTGCGTCCGATTGTGGATCGCTACAGGCTGGATGGCCTTACATGCCAGGCAGTACAGTAGTCACCAGGCAGAGCTGTATGCCTGGGATCATCACTCACGCCTATTCAGAGCTTTGGTTGATCCAGTTCTCTTGTACGGGGTGGAAGTTTGGGGCCTGATGATATCCGCCGCCACATGGGGTGATCTCGAATGGTATAGAAGGCTTTCTTGGCACGTGCACTCGGGGTGAAGTCCACAGTGTCGTATCAGATATTGCTCCAGAAAACAAGTTTCCTCCCACTCCAGAGAGTGGCCATGTGCCGCCACTACTTTTAGATGATAGTTCGCATGGAGGATGACCAACTACCTAAGGTGGCCTTAGCAATCGCGATGGGCCCACATCGTCTTAAAGCCTGCTGGAAGGACAAACAGGCCCAGTGGCTCACCTAGTGGCACGTCTAGGCACATAGACGCGGACAGGTTCGTACAAAGGAGGAGCAGGAGGGATTGAAAACATACTTGGACGCTTGTTTCCTCAGCCAGCTTTGGGACACCGAGGTCCTGGCACAGGTCAAGCTGGCACACTACAAACATCAGGTGAATCCCACACTCACGAGGGTCCCACACTAGTACCTGCGCACTCCACTGTCCATGAAGAAGCGCAGATTGATAGCCTCCATTCGCACAGGTGGGCATCGCCTCCGTATTGAAACAGGGCGATGAGCAAGGGAAGCACGTGAGGACACGACTTGCCAGTGTTGCCGCCAAGGGGTCATTGAAGACGAACATCATGCTCTGCAAACCTGCTCTTCATATGAACAGATTCGTGCGCGGTATCCTTGGCTGGTAGTGCCGAACCAACTACTGCATCTCTTGCTGAGCATCGATGCGGTGGGAACTCTTGGGACATATCTTCAGGAAGTCATGGACGAGCGGCATAGGCTATGCCCTTCTGGGTCGTGATGGCATCTTCATGTACAGTATGCCAGCGAGTTCATTGCTGCCAAAGTTTTTCCGTCGAAAACCGTTCGAGGCGGGGGTTTTTCATCCTGGCCGTAATACGCTTGCTGTTTTCTCCGTGTATGGGTCTCATAGACCAATTTGTCTCCGTGGACGATAAAAACATTATTCTATTCTCTTTGGGTTCAATATATTTGTTTTGCACCATTGACAACGGAGTGCATTTTCCTTCTCTACATTCTAATAGCCTTCGGTCTGGGATGAAACACGACATATGACACGTGGGTCCGTGTATCAGATTTTGTGTTTAAAGTGTCTCTTGTGGGACATTGATAAACATATGGTTCGTACATATACCTACATTACAAATAAATTTTAGATAGACTGTATAGGGGCGTTGACAGAACCTTGTTTCTGATTAAGTGGCAATGGCTCATATTCTTCAGCAATTCCCTCGTCATGCCCCGTTTTTACTTCACCTCGATCCTCCTCCTGCCACTTTTAAACAATTTAATCTCCCATTCTTTCGGGACCTTGCAAGGAGAAGCAGGATTTCCTTAGCTTGCTCGACTGGTGTTAGAAAAGTCTTTTCTATGGCTTCTCCATCGTTGGAGGTATTTAATTTACTCCCTGAATAGAATCTTTCCTCAGTTTTCAATTGGATAATCTGAGGAATGCTGAGATTTCTGGTCTCTAAGCGTGAATTGCAACCTGCCTTTTAGAAGGTGAAGCTGGTCTTGTCTTCTTTTTTTGGGCAACAGAATAAGATTGTTTACATGACACCTTCTAAAGGGTATATGGACCACCTTCAGTTCCTTTAATCTACACCAAAGCTTGGTATTTCCATGATTACTCTAGTAACTGACAGGTTATTGGCCGGTATTCAAAGTATCACCTTACCAGTATGCCTTCTTTTTCACTCAACACGATAAAAACAAGAGAATAAGTATAGAATAGGCGATTGACGCATTTGCTCATGATAGCTCACAAAAGATATGAATGGTTCTGGGTCAAACAAAGCATTCACTTTTTAAGATCGGAGCCACCATTTTTCAATATAGACCATTGGCTTTGCCTTCCAATGGTCACCCCTAAAACTGCTTCAAAGCCTGAGGGTAATTCTCTGTACCCGGGCATACAGTCATCTGCATTAACTTTCATCTAAATGTGCATGCAACATATTTTAGGAGGCTTATTTTGACAAAGTAGTAATACAGCACTCTTACTCAACGCTGATTATTATAGAAGATGTCCCCTGAACAAGAGGCGGAAGAGGAGAAGTTCTTTTCAAAAGTGAATAAGCATCAGGTATGTTCCCTTAGGCGTTCCTTCAATGACTTTGAATATTGATGAAAAGATTGGACAACTAGTTATTCTGGCAACTTAATTGTACATTTGCAAGACGTTAGAGGTTTTGCAATATGAGGTCTTTAGTGTTTGTGGCAATTCCGTATGAGCCGTTAATTCTGTCCCTGGAATTGCTTAAAAGGAAAATGAAGGTGGCAGTAAATGTTTTTCCACTTATTTGGCACACTAAGAAAGAAGTTGGAAGGATTTGTTAGAGGCATGTCAAAGCATAGGCAATGAATTACACAGGTCACTTCCTCTTTTGCAAAGATCAGAGCAAAGGAGAATTGCTTCTCCTATGCTGATGAGTTGTATTTTGAATAAGCTAGAACCCAAAAGCAATTTTAATGCTGTTGAAGCTTCATAATAAGACAGGTCTCAATATATTGATGGAAAAGATCAATGCGGTGATGGTGGGAACTAAATGCAAGTGAACACAATTCAGAAGCCCAAAATTCGCAACATGGTCAAAGCAATGAGGAAGGTCAGCTTGAAAATGCAGCAGAAAGACCTGCAAATGAGTTACTTCTAGATGACGCAATAAGCAGCACAGGCAGATTAGGAAGGAAGGAAGAAGTAAAACAATAAGTGTTTGTTAACATCTATTGAAACATTGCACACATGGCCGACAAATTAGTGGAATTATAAACACACATTAACTGAAATTTATTGAAACTTTAGAGAATGTGTTTTGCCGTTTGCCTATTTGACACAAGGCAGTATTTAGTGTCTGAATTGTCTTCCTGCGGGAACTCTGTTAATTCAGACCTGGTTCCTGCCTTGGTAGGTATGAAGTCACTTTATGTAACATGCTTCATCTTATTATTTTGTTCAGAAATCAGCAGCAAGGCTACCACATTTGGACGAGGCACGTACAGTACTGGATTGCAAATCAAATGGAACATTGTCCACAGTCTCTCAGGTTCCTCGTTTTTGCTTATATCCTTTATGGCCAATCTACATACGACATGAGTCCGTAATTTTTGCTGCAGAAATACGAAGGCTTTCCAGTTGGATCCATGGTTGCATATGCAGCAGACATGGAAGGTAGACCCATTCTTTCAGTGAGTTCTCTTTCACGTCACACTCGGGTAAGCAACTTTAAATAGTCATTTTAGGTTTGCTTAAACATGATAATACTGTAGTTGCCCCAAAGGGTTTTGTGAGAAACTGATTTGATACTAGCGGGTATTGCTCCTGATAGCAAGCTCAATGCTCTACCTCCCTTTATACTGGATGGGTTCTTCGTCATTATCAGTATCATATGTAACGGATCTACGGGAGACTTTCGAGAGGATCTTAATAATGTGCATGTGGGGCGTTCTTGACACCACCATATGATGGTGGAATGTATTTTCCAAAGATGTTTTGGCCAGATCGTTAGGCCGGGATGGTTATATAATGTTATTTTGTTACATTTGGAAGGGCTTGAGTCTCCATGGGGCATGGATGACTTAGATATCATATGACACCTTTGCTTGGTCTTGTGACACCCTGGAATGATGTGGGCTTCTGATGCTCGAGGACGAGCGTACTTTTAGTGGAAGGGATTATTGGAGACCACTCGATGGATTTCCCATAAACATCTAGTTGTTTTGGCCACGTGGTTAGGCCGGGCTGGTTAAGGAAAGGTACATAATACCGGGGCAGACAATAAAGAATGCATTGAGCTGTGTGAAGGGAAACTCTCACGTACGGTTCTCAGGGATAATACATTTCAGTCCCCTCCTTAATAGGCATGGGATTCAAGCAGTCTCCATATCCATCTTCCCTGACATACTTGCACTTTCTACCATAACATTGGCTCTCTACAATCTTAGAAATTGAGAACAGATCAGATGAATGTTGACAACATGACAAGCCTCCTTTTTCAGTGATTATCATTTATCTCTTCATATTTCCATAGGATATATTATGATTGATTACTCTTAAGGCAGGAAAAGGCTTCCATTGCTGGCTTTAGTAAGAATGCGGCGATTATCTTAATGCTCAAAAGCATCAAAATTCTTCAGCTTTTTTTGTCTTGCAATGGATCTTTTCAATATAAGCTATCAGCTGGCAAATCCCATTAAGGAGTTATCTTCTAATTTTATGGATATAATTTCCTGAATATTTCAGACAATGATTTTATGGTTTATCTAGATGGGATCTTTCAAAAAAACGTCTGAATTTCACTAAATACAGAAAAAAATGTTCACTTATCCAGTTTTTTCCCCGCAATTGGAAATTAAGGTGGGCAACAATAGCCCATAGACATGAAGTGCAGTTTATGTGATGCACTTAATGCCTATGTCAGGTGTCATGGTCTCTCTAGGGAGCCAACTACATTGCAGAGTGATCTTCTTTGCAATTGGAAAAGAATGAGGTAAATAGCTTGGCAGGGCATAAAAAAGATACTAGTAAAAGAAGAAGGGATTGGTTGAGAAGTAACCAAAGAGAACTTTAAGGTGGACCAAGCTACTAATGAAGCATACACAATTCTGCAAATAGAATTTAATTTCTTAGTTAATTAGGAGAATATCAGATTCCTGGATGGATCATGATAAGATATGAAGACCCATTTGACATTAATAGATCTTTTTCCTTCCTTCCCTCCCTATGGTCTTTGCCTAATTTCTTATTACTAGAATAAAGGCATTGTCTTGGACAATACTTTGCAAACTGCCTCCCAGCAAGTTAATAGAACTAAATTGTTCTAATTTCTTGGAAATATAATGTTGGCATTTATCATTAATAACAACGATGTTCTTGCAAACATGCTTCCCCCAAGTTTTCCAAGATTGATTATCTGTATGCGATGGTAGCAGGTTGTTTTAAAAATTCTCCAGCCTTTAAGACCTGCCACCCAGGTTCCAAATTTGGCGTGATGTCTTTGTACTCCTCTAAAAGTTAAAGAACTTTTGCTCAACAGATTAAGGCAGGATGCCACACATGTTTGGAATACAAGATAAGAGACGGAAGTTGATATCAAGGAAGTCCAAAGCTTTAACTTCCAAAAATATGTTTGAGGAACGTTTACCTAGATAAGTTCTTCATTGCAACTTCATACTACGGCCTTCAGTCACAGAACATTGCTAAACGCATAGAAGATTAGAAAATGGACTTCTTTTGCATCACTGTCCTAAGGAACATACATTCCTAGTTAGAATTTTATAGTTAGAAATCAGGTGTCAACTTATGTCACCTCTTTATAAGTGGCAAGATACTAGCGGTGTTTATAAGATGCATGCATTTTATGTATGGATCCACAATTTTTCTTATTGTAACTTTTGGTATATTCAAATATATTTGGACACATGTTTCTTTTAATATTTATCTAAAACAGTCACGGGCTCTAGAATCAGGAAGAGCACAAAATGGATGGAACACCCTTTTTTCATTTTGCTCTTATGCTTTCTCATAATTATGGGCTTTAGTCAGGAGTGAAGCTTATATGTTCTTTTTAACTTTTAAATGCATCTTATACTTATCTAAAACGTTCAGGTGTTTCTGATGCATCACTTTGTCGCATTCGTAGATGCTTTTGATGATTTTGAAGTGAACGATGCATATGGGTTCTTGGAAAGTCATTATAATCGTGTTTTTTCTATGCATTGACCAATCCTTTCACCATGATATGAAGTATTCTCTTTTCCTAGCTGTCAGAATTGCAGATTTTGATGTTTCATCATTCTTTATAGGATCTTTTGTCGAATCCAAAATGCTCATTACTTGTGCCAAAAGATCCACTAGATAGAAGCGATACAATCATCACTGTGATTGGTGAAGCTGTACTTGTAAGTACTTTTTTCTGTTTTGTTTTGTGGTGAGGTAGAAGGAATCATTTTCCAATGGTTGAGTGAAAAATAGTATCACCAAGTTTATGCTCTTTGAAGCCCATCATATTTTATATTTTGTTTACCCTTTTCTTCCCCGCTGATGTTTTGTTCGATGTCATGGACCTACTTTTCAGTACTAAGGTTGGTAACAATGGGAAATAACAGTATTTTTTTGTCCCGTTTGAGATTGTTATGCAACAGAACTGGATGACGTTTCCAATATGAACCCTAAGCAGGCTTTTTGACATTGTCAGCAGGAGAAAGAGAAGCCTTGACACATCATGTGTTGATTCCTTTACAAAATGTCAGGGTAACCAAAGATGAAACCAGGAATTGCATGAAATTAAATAGATCAAGTGTATTAAACACGTACATGAGTTATTTGCATGGGGCATATAAAAGTTAAGCTAGAATTCTGCTATAACTTCACAGAATGTCAAGTTACAATATTGAGCAGCATTTCTGGTATCCTATATCTTACTTTCCAAATTCTGATTCCATATTATTTATTGCCATCATAAGAATATATCACGCCCTTTGTATATAACATGGAAGATTTTGCGCAGTTCCCGTTTTGGTTTTATGTGCATCTGCTGTTCCCCTAGCCTCTTGTCGTTTGTTCCATTTATTTTAGGTATATGCGTTATCTCTTTCCTTTTCTGTCATTTGAGAACAGAGTTTTTCTTTGCCATGTTCAGTTGAATATTCGATAATGTCATCTAATAGCTGCAATATATAGCGTGGCATTGGCACAGATAAAACCCACTTTCTAGACAGCATTTACAGCGTGGATGGATCTAGATGGACGCCATAAACATGTTCAAGGGAAAACAATTTACTTTCTGTAGCATATTTCACAGCATTTTTTTATCTCTATGTTCACTATAAATTATAAATAGTCCTGTGAAGATAAAACAACATTAACAGGTCCATTTCTGTCTAACAGATTGACAATGCTGAGATGCATGAAGTTCGTGCCACTTATTTAAAAAAGCATCCTGATGCATTTTGGGTAAGTGAGACATAGGAGAGGTATTGGGCTTTGTTCTATAAAAAAAGGTGATTACGGAGCATATCCTTTCAGGTAGATTTTGGTGACTTTATGTTTTTCCGGATTATTCCAAGGAATGTCCGCTTTGTGACAGGCCTTATAACAGGGCTTGCATCAGTGGCAGGTACAGCCACTTCGAGTGAGTTCTACGGATTCTATCTTGTATATTTATTTCGCTACTTCGTTGCAGATTTTACAGGGGATGCATTTAAATCTGGGAAAGTTGATCAACTGGCACAATTCTCTATGCCAATTGCAGTATGTGTCTTTTTTGCCTGATAAAATTAAGATGCGACCGTTTCTTTCCATTATGGCCCATAATATCATTAGAAGACCTTATTTTAAAGTCTTATGTAAATCTTTCCTTAACGTCCTCCTGTGATACTTTCGCACCTACAAAAAGTGATCCAGAAAAAGCCCTCTAAAATGTTCCAGCCTGCAAAACTCTAGATCCAGTCCATGCCAGAATTTTCTGTTGCTGAGCATTGTCTACCATTTGCGCAGTCACACATGAACAAGGATCATGCGAAAGATACACAAGCAATTGTAGAGCATAGCATTGGAGTCAAGGTATGAACACTAGTACGAATTCCTCACACTGGGAACTTTTAAGCAACCATACCGCTCTGTACAGGTAGATTATGCAATGATAGAAGATTTGGATTGTCTGGGCCTCAATATCAAGGTACTTTATCACAAGTTACATGCTTCTATTACCATTTGCAATCTCTTAAGGTGGTAATGGAACTTTTTTCCCTTAGGCTGGTCATAATGGAAAGCTATTGAAGCTTAGGTTGCCCTTTCCACAAGAAGCACAAGATAGAAAGTAAGCTGCTATTCCCTCTACAACTACCTTTTATGATCATGTTTGATGACTTGTATTACTTGTAGGAATGTGAAAGAGCTTATAGTTGAAATGCTTGGAGCGGCAAGATCATCTTCAAATATAGAAGAGGATCCAGAAGCATAATCTGTATAGCCTTCATCATAGGAGGTTCTATACCTTTTATGGGGTACGGGTGGCCACCCGTACTGTACCCCACCCGTACCCTTTTATACAAAAGATACGCTATGAATGTACAAAAGAGTGTTGCCAAAGTTAACAATCTTGAAATTTAGAATGTAGATTCGTGTCATATCTTGGCTACGATTTTCTAGTTTTAGGGCTTCTTCATGGCGGACTCATCGGCTCTTACACAGGCAATCCACTAACGTGGTCTTCTGCTCTGATGCTTTGGTAAGCATTATGTTCATTCATATTCATAGAGGAGATTAAGCAATTAAGGTTTTGCGCATTTCTAGCAGTTCTTGCTTCTTGTTTTCATAAGTGGAATAGGCATTTGGGCCCTTTCTCAGAAACACAAGTAAGTGCGTGCTAAGCCGGCCGGCCTAGAAATTTACAAAACAGTTTGCACTTCCTTCTATTTAATGGATGCACACATCGAAATGGCGTAGATGCCTAAGATGCCTATAGGTGGAGCAGATTTGTGCAAGGGCTGTTGAGAGAAGGGGATTCGTTTTTAGAGATTTTTAGCAGTTTTATCTATCAAGTCAGGTTTGGTTTCGTTTTGTACACAAGGGGCTACTCCCTTTCCTTCGCTCTCTCTTACTAGTAGAGAGATTCAAAGCTGTATGTACACAGGTAAACTAGATGGAGATTGTCCTGGTACTCATGATGGTTGTTGCAGATATTGTAAGTTATCAGTGCAAACACAATGAACCCAAAGAATGCAATACCTTCTAGAAACTCCATCCCTGTTAGCCGAATTCACTGCTAGTAATGGCTAAGCCAATCCCTCAATCGTTCTCTCTGTTTTCCTCGCTTCCAGGACCCCTGGAACTGATGCTACAGCCCCGCCTCCTACCTTGCTTCCAGTTCAATGCTCTGCCAAAATACCTCTGGTCAATTCGACCAGTCCCTTGCAACCTGAGACGTCTGCTTGCTGCCCGGCAAATTGATGGGTTCCCTAATTTGTTCTGCTCCAGATCATCTGGTTCACCTTCAGTCCATAATCGGCCTCCAAACTGTCCAGCAATGCGGCTTCCAACCGTGATTCCTTCTGCAAATCCCACCTCCTCAAACAAGCTTCGATTTCCTCTATATCTGCACACGAATCCGCATTTCTGCCCTTCTGGAAAATCCCAGATCCGCGTTTTTGGCTCCGTTGTTTTCCCCTTTTCCTTTCTTGCCACGTCATCATGCTTACCACATTTTGTACAGGCTGCCTATTGCCTGATTTTCCTACAGATATTTAATCAAGGATGTATGGGCTTCTCGATGGAGTAACGGAAGTGGAAGATTGTTACAGTTTTTGTGAAAGCTATGAGACTGCTGTAGGAATGCCTATGGAGTGGTTATTTGCAGCCATGGAAAAGGCTTAGGCCCTTTTTTCGGTTAGGATATAAGGATTTGGACGTTTGTTGAAAAGCTAAGAAGTTTCGGATAGCAGCTTGTAGATCTGCAGGGTTCAGTCTCTAGTTTTTTCCTTTTGTCCTGATTTGTGGGCCTGAGTTATTTGCAGATCATTGTGACCTGATTGGGATTGAATTCAGGAGCTTTGGGCTAGTTTGGAAGTCAACCTTTGCTTGGTGTGATCACGCTCATTCTTGAGCAATGCTGCAGTTTTAGCAATGCTAGTTCTTGTCTACTAACTATGTGAAGCTCAGCTTCAGTCTAATTCTGGGAATTAGAACGGCTGTGCATGGGGAGTTCTAGGAACTCATGGTTGAGGGGAACTCGAGGAGTTCACGGTAGCGCAACTGTACCTATTTTTTTTAGGTTGTGACAATTTGGTACTAGAGCCTTGTTTGCAGTCTTCCGTACTAGTCCTCTGTGGCAACTACCTAGGTTAGCTGTGCTTTTAAATATGCCGCTATGGTGGTATTGTGATCACCGTTTATACCATGGTGATATTGAGATTATCGTTCATAACATGGTAATATTGCAACGATATGTTGTCAATTCTAGTATTAAGTAGGTGCTCGGATTAAGATTGCAGCCTAGTACGGAGGTGTTGGCAACTTAACTATGGTCTAGTGGTCATAATGATCATGAAGAGCATGATAGGATGTATAAAAAGCTCTATTCCTTATATATCAGAATGAGCTAGGATCATGTTTGCATGAATTTAATTCATGGGATTTGGTCATGGCATCATGGATTTAGTTCATGAGTATTGACTTGAATTACTATACAAAACTTATACAATAATTTCACTCATCATGCAATGAGGTTGTGCCATTAATTTACGATAGTCAAACGTGGTACAATGCCCAATGATTGGTTAGTACATCCGGGGGATTGTATCTAACGAGCATGCATTGGTTAAAGCTAAAGGCTTACCGCTTAGTGAATTATAACTGTCACTCTCGGTATTTTCTTTGAAGACGAGTCTTCAAAGACGGGAACCTTTGGTGCATTCATACACATTTAACTAGGGTTAAAAATAAGATAAGATAAGCATTTTAACGTCGCGCCACAAAGGCAGCATCCAATTGGACATGCGACGGAACAGTACATGAGGGGACCGAAGTCCTGAAACTGAATGGGGACCGAAGTCCTGAAACAACATAGACGGCCCTAGGCCCATGAAAAACAGAGGGACCAAAGTCCCTGTAAAAGGGAGTTGAACCTGATAAATGAAATTAGGAAAAGGTTGTGTCGCATGCAAATTGGGCCCCAAGTGGGTATTTTAAGTCCAGGGGTCTTTAATAATAATCTTTATGTTAAGCCCCTTGGAGGACGAAGATGTCTATGAGAGACTACCTCGTCCTCAACCAAAAAGGCTTAGTGTTGTTAAGACGTTGTGATTCAAGGAGTGACCTTTTTTATCGCAAACATGCGTATGGGTGGCATGCGGTTGCATGTTGGGATTAAATAAATCTTTGTAAGGAATTGGTGATGACTATGTCGTTATTATTGACACAAGGAGTCAATAGAGCACGACCTGGGGTCCGTGCTAGAAGTCACCATCCTTGGAAAATATTGAGGTGAAATTCACACTGATTCTTATGTGGTGCCAGGGCTCTAATTCCTTGTAACAAAAATAATAATAATAATAATAATAATAAAATATAAAATCTAGTTTAGCTTTGGGATCTTTACAGAGTAACAAAGAAAAGAACCTCATCTAACATTTAGCGAGCCGAATCAAGCGTGATTCCTAATTAAAGCCTAATTTAATTCGCGACAACTACCACAGAGAAGCAGGTAGAACAGCATTTCATAAGGTCTGTGCAGAAAAAGAAAAAGGGAAGAAAAGAAAAGAAAAGAAAAGAAAAGAAAAGAAAGATGTAAGGTTAATATCAAGATTCCCTCCACTTAATACTATAGACACTAAGCAACCAGACAAACAAAATACATCCACCATATATCCCAAACAAAAAGTACGAGCAACTGGTAGAGTGCAAGCCTCTTATCTTGATAAACCCTTGAATAAAAACATTTGTGTATGCTTAAATTACACATCCCCGAATAATGCAACATAGAACCAACTTATGATCTCCCAACACCTATTTGTCAATATAAAAGATATACACTATTATGGTGGCTATAAGGTTCGGAAATGATCTTTTCTATCTTTTTATCTCTCTCTTTTTTTTTTTTTTTCCTTTTTTTTTTTTAATTTTATTTGGGGCCATGCGCATGTGTTTGCACATGTGCTTGTTGCATGCGCATGCAGCAAGTGCATGAGACAGGCTTTCTGAGACCACCAATCAGGCATCTTAGAAGAACATATTGGATTTCCAGTATGCTAATCCGCAAAAAAAAAGAACCTTGGAAACCAAGGCCTGCGTAATTTAAAAAAAGGGAGGGGGGGATCAAGTCTTTTTTGCTTTAGACCTTTTTGGCCACAAGAAAAACAAAAAATAAGGTGTTATCGCACTATGGCTTGCCCTTGCCCTCGTCATCAAGTCCCGAGCAGCAGACTATTTTCTTATGGGGGACTACATTCTGTATCAATACTATTCACCTGGCTTCTCTCCTCATCAGATGTCGGCGATCAAAATCCTATGTTGGCTGGAGATTGAGCAGTTACCTCCTGACATGCTAATTCTTGAGTTCTTAAAAGTCATTGCTAATACAGTCGGTGCATATATCTCACACTCCATCGCCAGAGGGCCCAAGATATGTGTGGCCATTCCAACAAGCGCATGCATACCCAAAGGGATGAGAGTTAAGAGTGGCAACTACCCTTTCAAATTCCCCCTGAAATTGACCAACAAATGGCAAATACACAAGATGTTACCAGACCTTAAAATAGAAGGGCTAGAAGAAGACCCTCAAGCAAGACCTAAAGAAGATAAGGGCCCTTATCATAAAGCACAGAGAGCTCCCAGAGATCCACCCAAATCTGGTGGAGTTCCAATAAGCCACTCCATTGCTCCTGTATCTAGCTCTCCAAGCTCTTCTAGTCGGGGAAGAGAAGCCCCCATCCCAAGCACTGCAATAAATCCAACCAGTGAACCAATAGCAGAGCCTATCATCTCCACAATAGTAGAGGGCTTGTCAAAAATAGATGATCAGTCATGAGAAGTGGTAGGGTCCAGGCAAAAACGGAGAACCAGAAATATTGCTCGAAAGAATGGAGGGTCTGGTCCAAAAAAATCCCCTCCTCAAGTATCTCTCAACACTCATATTGTCTCTATAGCAAACAATCCTCTTTCTCAGTACATTAAAGAAGTAACAATTTCAAAAAAGGAGGCTTTGCGAGAAAAGGAAATAGGAAATTGAGGAGATATTGTAATATATGGGGAGGTGGGTGCTATAAAAAGCATCCTTCCATCAGACAAAAATATGGGCAAGGCCATGTTGCTTGGAGACTTTAATGCATGCACGGGGATAAAGCAGATCCCGAAATTCCCGAAATTCGAACCCTTGGCAGAGGATGTTTTGCAACTAAAGTATTTTCTGCGACCAAATCTTTCCAACATTGATGTCCGATACCTTGTTATTTTGGGACGAATAACAACATGGCTAGGCTACGCGAAAGTCTAAAACTATATATGCTTGCTTGACATAGCAACACAGCAGTGTTCGTAATTCCAGCCTATATCACGGAATCCCAGGGATCCACAAGTATAATATATATCTTTCGCCATGTATAATCTTGCTATGACTTTTAATTGTAATCCTTTCTCGTGTCAAAATCCAGAACACGATGTCATCTACAAGAATTCACAATTCTTGTTACCTCAACCAAACAATCAGGTCAATCTTGCGTTATGGATATGTAGTGGTTTAACTCCACACTTCTCTAAATCTACCACAACTCCGCATAGGTAAACCCTAATTCGAAGTGCACATACCTGTGTAAGCACTTCTAGAAAGAGGGACATAAACCCAATGTCCTAGTAAAAGTGTGCTTAAAGCATGGCTTACGAACTCGAACTCTAAATTGAAGTTATATCATTTCTCGTTCTCTTCTTCAGACTTCATCAATTCATACATCTTGTTGAAATCGTTGGACCAACACACTCACAGCCTCACTTTTATCACCAGGGATAAATTCTTCGTCGAGTATGCCATATTATGCATATAAGGGAAAGGAGATAGTGACATTGCTCCACGATAAGGCAGGCGAGAACTTTCGTCGCACGATCAAGCGGGGGAGGGACTACTGGGAAAGCACAAACGAGGTACTCCTTGATGTGCAAGACCACATCTATGAACTCTATGACACAATGGATACACTTTTTAATCTTTTAATAATTAGCCCCACCAGCGGTTGATCCCTCTGGTGTGTAAGGCCTACCGGGGGAACATTGTGAGCTAGGCCTAATACCAGTATGCACTGCATGAGGCTCTTGGTATGGGCTCGACGCCTCTTGGGAGGCACGGCCTTCTTCAATGGGGTTCAAGTCGTGTATGAGCAGTGGTAGCCCCCTAGCTCGCCTGCTATGGACATGAATTCTCTGGAAAGAAGAAGTCCCTTCCTGCCTCGTCGGGACTGGGGAGATGCAACCCAAGAGTAGCCCTTTTGGCTATGCACCCGGCAAGCTACGGTCGGGTCCCAAGACTTATCAGCCTATCTGCAAAGTATGCACAGGAGGGGCGGATGGAGTGGACAACCCAACGACCATGTTCTATGCCAGCCAAATCCATTGCCATGAATTATGTCTGCATTGAACTCTGGAGACTCACGCCGTCAGTCATACCATTAAGTCTGAACCCTGGGTAGGAGTTGCCATTGATGTTATGATGATATGATGTTTACAGGTGATATGGTGATCACCCTTCGAGGTGGTATTGTATATATTTGTATTTGTTGTTTGTACTTATGCTTTATGATTCCGCATTGATGGGCGGATTTCGAGGGCTCCAACCTTCGGAATCCACCTGACCGAAACTGCTCCAAGACATCCCAGCTAGAGTCCAGCATGGATGTTTTACAAAAACGAAATAAAAAAAGCTCTGTTTTACAAAAACGAAATAGGAAAAGGGATGAATGGACAAACAGCATGGATGTTTTACAAAAACGAAATGGAAAAAAGTTTGTTTTACAAAAACGAAATAGGAAAAAGGATGAATGGACAAACATCAGGCCAGTTTTTTACATTTTGAGGGGTCTGGTTTCTAGATAATTGGTATAATGATAAATGATAAGGCAAGGCTATTGCAATAGATTTAGATTTTTACAGACGCATCTAAAAGCATAGATGCCTCGATGCTTTAGATCTACGCATGTGACGCATCTATCTTTAAATGTTTGTCTAAGCACTATTTAGCTCTTGTTATTTTCGTTATTTTCTTGGCTTGGGAATAATGCATGATTTTTCACAAACTTGCTTGAGAATACTCATATTATTACTTGCAACCCTCTTCATACTCCCTTGGCCCTGGATTTCATTTTCTATGCTCAAGCAAGGATTGTTCCTCGATCTTCTTCCTTTATCTTGAACAACACTGGACATCCTTCAGATACTTACCTTATCACAATACAGGCTCGCCAAGCCCTTCCCCAGGTAGTGTCCATTAACGAAACATTATCCCTAACATATACGTCCTGCTATCTTATACTCATATTATTACTTGCAACCCTGTTCATACTCCCTTGGTCCTGGATTTCATTTTCTATGCTCAAGGAAGGATTGTTCCTCGATCTTCTTCCTTTATGTTGAACAACACTGGACATCCTTGCAGATACTTACCTTATCACAATACAGGCTCGCCAAGCCCTTCCCCAGGTAGTGTCCAGTAACGAAACATTATCCCTAACATATACGTCCTACTATCTTATTGCCCTACAGCCAAAACGGCAGCAAATATGATGAAGGTATTAGCCAAGCCAAAGTTATAAAACAAGCTCAAATTATTGACCTGGTTCTTGCATGTTTTAATGGGGGTGTAAAAGCAGCAGCAACTCAGCAAAAAATAAATCCTGCCAAATCACAGGCTCCATTCAATGCATTAAATTCTAGTTCTGTTACCAGTTGTAACCAAAGGAGATCCCTGCCAAACTTATACAAGAGATCTTCTATTTCATTTTCTCATTAGTTGTACTCCAGTTATCTAGTTCTTGCGGTTTTTGCACAAGAACTACCATTTCAATATCATGTTGTTTGAAGTTCCTGATCCATTTGCATTTTACTTATTCATTTTGTGGTTAACTTCTTGTTCCTATCATTGCTTCTTTGCTTTAAATTCAACACATACGGAGCAGCTTTTCCATAAATTACAACGGTGCCATACATACATTATTTAACCAGACAAACTTTGTGCTGCAGCAATCAGCCCTCCATCATCACTTTTGCTGCAGAAATCAGAGTAGCTCGCATACTCGTTGATGCACGCCCAAGAACAGTAAAGCCTTCTTTATCTTCTATGTCCACATCCGCTCCATGTCTAATCAGCAACAGTGCAACCTACATGATTACGGCAGATCTTTTAAAAGAAAGTAAATGACCAGATGCATGTGCCATAAAAATCAAGAGGTACCTGGTCATGCCCACATACAGTGGCATGCATAAGGGGAGTCTGACCGCCATTGTCAAGTGCATCCACGTTCGCACCTTCCTCTAATAATAGCTCGCACACCTCAAAATGGCCAGCACTTGCAGCACGGTGTAAAGGCGTGCACCCAAACTGAATGGGATGGGCATAGATAAAGTAGAGAAGATGCAAAAAACTGTGAGCACTATTTACCCAGAACTACCGAGCCAATGTATTTTGTAATATCGTACTTTATCTTTCTGATTAACTTTAGCTCCATGATTTATCAACAGTTGGGCGATATGCGTACGACCCTTGCTTGCAGCATAATGAAGAGCAGCTCGTCCTCCTTTGTTATCCTTCATAACATCTGCACCTGCATAACTCAAAGCCTCAGTAAATAAAACACACGATCCATGGTTGAGCTTAAGAACAGAAGTCCAACCACAGTAGTCCTTTATGGTTCAATTCATGCAATTAACTTGGTTCACACATGATGTGAAGCACCAGGACAAAACTTATCCATGATGTGACAGGAAGCAAAACAATATCCATATCCTTATATCAAACTAAACTGTTTCCAGTCTGAACCAAATTTTTGCTCTGATCAGAGTGTACATTTTTTAATGTCTCAGGCTCCAAATCTACCAGCAGAAATTGCATATTTCCATTCCTCTACATATTAAAACTACATGTTTTCTATTTTACCTGCAAGCAAGAGAACCTTGACTACATCAACGTGCCCGCTACTAACAGCTGAATGAAGGGGAGTCCAGCCTTCCTCATCGCTCGAATTTATTCCACTTGTCAACGGATCAATGTTTCCACATAACATCTCCACTACCTATTTCCAGAATAAGAATAAATGCGTCAATATCAGACCACTAGGATACCTATATTAAATTAAGAAGAAACCTCAGAAGAACTCCGTTCCATGATCCATTTATTGCCTAGACAATGATCTTAAACACAATAATAAAACTCAATAATAATACGCAGTGGTATTCAAGAACTTATTGAAAGAGTTTGTCGATCTATCTTCCTATAAAGTGATTGGATCCTTAAACAACAAAACCTACAAGACTTCTTTTGAACATGAAATTTTATATACACAAAGAACAATACGAATGCAGAAAAGGTACCTGGGCATGTCCTGCAGCAGCTGCAACATGAAGAAGCGTCCGCTCATCCTCATTTTTTAGAGCTAAAGACTTGGCAGACAATCCTCGAAGAACGTCAGCACGTCCCTCTGCAGCAGCCTCAAAGAGATCCTCCTCAGCTGCATCTGCCATCACCATGTCATCGCTCGCCATTACGTTCAAACTGTCACAGATTTGCCCTAATTTTTTTTAGGGCAAATTTTAAAAATACCACACTTTCTAGACTAATTTATAAAAATACCACACTTTTTTTTGTATTTATCAAAATACCACACTTTTCTCTACGTATCCTCCACAGAGGCTTTTTGGGCGCCAAAAGATGACCGTTTGGAGCAACGGAAGTAGGAAGGGAGCAGATACCGTTG
>JAANSK020000579.1:0-18924 GCA_011763485.2 Isoetes engelmannii
CCATCCTTCTTGGTCTTCACTGCTTCTACAAACGCCTCCGATTCCATGCCATGCAAAGCCTTCATATTATATGGCTAATATTTCCTTCCTTCATAGCATTATAAGACAAAGTCAAGGCCCGCATGCAAAGAGAAGTTGCTCCCTGAACAGCTTGGTCGACCCTGAATTTAGAGGCTTTAGGAGGGAAATATCTCAACCCTAACCCTAGCCAGAAGGCATGTTTGGAGCCCATCCCCATTAGGCTGCAAAACAGAGTTGCCTTTGCCATGTGGCAAACCCAATTCCAGAATTCACGTTCCCATTACAGTCCAAAATGGCCCAGTTGCCTTTACTTTCTTCAGAAATCCTAGAGGACTTCTGAATTCCCTAATTCGTAACTGGGTTTGTCTTGTAGTTCGAAATTTCTTTGTCTTCTAGCTAATGGATTCGTAATTCTTCCAGTTCTTGCCCGGTTTCTTGTCCTCTAGTTTGAATTCTCCTTGATCTGCAGTGGGAATGGCTGCCTAATTCGGTTCCTGATTTGAGGGACATGGCAAAGCCAGAAAACTGGGACAAGAAGGTAATGGGGATGCGCCCGTAGACGGCCGAATACAATTTTTTTTCTCCCGATTTGATTTTCCTGCAAATTTATCACTAGACATGTCCATGATATATCTCCATCGCTTCTTTGTGGGTTTTATTCAAGTTTCTTTTAGAGCCATTGATTTTCAAGATATTCCTGGTATCGTGTGATATCCATGGCCACTAACGTTGTGACGAGCCTGGCGTGTTGGCAGGTGTGTGCATGTAAGTGTTGCATTAATGATTGAGATTTGCATGATTATTAATGTAAAGGTTTTTGGGCATTTAATTATTAATGCAAAATACATACATAATATGTATAGCAATTTTATACCGAAGAAGTATAAAACTGAAACAGTAGAGGAGTTTTGGGGTTTCGTGCACAGCCAAGAGGAAGGAGAAGGCTTGTAGCAGATTGAAGTTTGGAGCAAGCAAGCAGTGGAGCTCTGAGCAAATTCTGGTGGGTGGTTGTTGCTTACATCGGGGATGGATAGATTTACTGCTTTGAATTATGTGAAAGCTTGAATATGGTGGAATAGGAATTGCTTGTGCTCTTGTTCCTTAAGTAGATTGATTACATTACAAGAGGGTTGGATGAGCCTGCAGTGTAAGTTTAAGCTGTTGTAAATTAGATTAAGAATAGTAAGAAAAGTAAAGTGTATGGCATGGTAGCAAACCGGCTTCTGATGATGAATTAGGCTGGTGGATATGGACGGTGGAGTCCTGGGAAGCCATAAGGAATTGGCTAAACGACCCCAAGCAGGTCGGAATTGAGCCACAAGGGTTTAGATTGGGTCGAAATAGCCCAAGAGAGGGTTTACAGGAGAGAGGGCTATTGTGGCCACACTGTGAGGCTGCTTCCAAAATCGTCAAGCTGAGTTTAGGCGCCTGCAAAACCCCCAAGCACAGCTCGGATTGGCTGGAATTAGGGCCGATTTGCCATAATTGGGGTGTGGTGAGAAAATCGAAGGGCTTTTGGGCTTGCCCCGAAGCTTCGGATTGGGCTGCCACAGCGCATGAATGACCAGAAGAGGTCGGAATCCAGGCCGAGATGGCCGATTTGCTAAAAACCAGCCCTTGCCAAGGCGGATTGGGGAAAATCCGATTCTCTTTTGGTGCTGGTCGAAGGCCTGAGAAGGCTGGTTCGTGCATTCAGAGATACGAATTCAGAAATACGAACGAAAAAGGAAGAAGCTAATTATAACCCTTATATATTAACAACCTTACAAAGTGGCATATAACAAATTAGGTGTGTTTTGTATGAAGAATAAGTGGTGGTAGTAGTGGCCAAGAGAAAATTGCCATAGACTTAGAGTGCGTTTCCATGGGCTGATTTTTCGACCCGACTGCCAACCCAAGTCATTATGATAACTCGATCTGACCTATCTTGGAATCTTTACCGTTAGTCAAGCTTTCTTATGAGTGTGAACCGGGGTAGGAGGCTCCTTATGACTGTAGTATGTGTTAGATGCATGTTTAGGGTTACGATGGTTGGATGGATCTTACTACCCATCGTGGTAGTTCTATCATTTTATATGTACGTGCTTACATATGTCTATGCTTCCACTGTTATAGGAGCCCACTAAGGAAGGGCCAAACGACGCACTCATTCCTCAACTCGTGGTCCTGACCATCACAGGACTCGAGTTCAACGAAGGGCCCATTCGATGGTGAGGCCATCCGATGAGGAATTCTCGACAGCATAAAGTAGGAAGCGTCACAATGGTATTAGAGCATGATCTTGGTTGACCAAGATTAAGCACTAACCATAACCCTAGTTTAGATGACTAATTAGCCTAGTATAAAAATTAGAATGGGAGTTCCCATTTTGAGCCTCGATAAATTGGAGTAAATTTTTTTTCCCCCATAAAGGTCATTATTTAAGTTAGAGTTTTAGACTAAAAGTTGAAATTGATAGAGTCAAAGAACATTTCTAGTAAATATAGTGTGTTTTGTTTATGCCCCACGATTCACTAGGAATCGCTGAAAAAATCGTTTGTTTTGGAGTTCCTAGTGAAAAATGGTGGGCTTGGACCATGGACCATTGAAAATTTCAGAAAATTGAAAACAATTAGGAGATATCATTAATACATGTGGCTATATTAAATCTTTTCAACTGTCTCAAAAATTGAATTTTGGTCCACATGTGTGGTCCAAATTCGCCCTCTTAAGGGGCCCCTTTTTCCAAAATTTCCCCCAGAATACCTTTCCTTGCCCCATCTGACACAAGTGGACTTTTTGAAGAATTCGCAAACCATCTTTTGCGCTATCAGCCATGGCACTAAATCGACAGCTTGGAAAGAAAATTATACCGGACCAAGAATCAACGCATGCACAGTAATAAGGTAGAAGAAGATTTTGACCGGCAAACGGCCGAAGAGGTAGGAAGGCCCAAGCACCCCACCCGAACCCCGGACTCATCCCGTAGCTCGTTTGAGGAAATGAGGGGAGGCTCGGACGAATCCATCTTGTCGGGATTTTATGACTCAACGCAAACTGAAATCGTGGAGGCGGATCCAACACGGCACCATGGAGACGGAGAGGAGAAGGAAGAAGGGCAAGGGAGTGGCAACTGAAGGCACTTCATAAAGGAGGACAATGCAAAAGATTGTGGAGAGCAGGAAGAGGAAGCAATTGGAAGAAGGAAGCCTACCGGGGGTAGTAATTGGAGGGAGGCGGATCGAGAAAGGAGGGGTGGGATAAAGTAGCGAGGCTCCCATATCCGGTATGACCGACAATGCCAAAGTCTAAGAAGGTCTATAAAATAGGAAAGAGACCTTACAAATTGAAAAGAGATATCGCGTACGAAAAGAAGACGGCGGCATACAAAAAGTACCTCCGTCGATTGACCATATATAGTCAGTGGTATCATGCACAGAAAAGGCAGATGTTCGTGGAGGGGGGCAGACCAAAAAGGAGACACTATGGACCCAATTCGGTGCAGAGACGGGTCTTTTGAGAGATCCAACATTTTCAAGAATACACAAATTTATTGATTTGACGGGCCCCCTTCAAGAGATTGTTGAGGGAAGTGATGCAGAATTATAAGACAGATTATCGAGTCATCCCGGCAATGGTAAGAGTATCACAAGAAGTAGCAAAGGCAGAGCTAACCCGATTTCTCGAAGAGGCGAATCTATGTGCAATTCATGCCAAGAGAGTAACAGTGATGCCCAAGGACTTGAACCTGACCCGAAGAATCAGAAGGGACCAAGTCCCAAGCTATTTCTGAACACCTTGCTTAAATGTTTTTGCTAAAATTGAATGTTGTAGTATTTTTGATCAATTGAAAAAGTCGTAGGATTAAAAATTCGTGTTTGAATTAAGTTTGAAGTTCAGATGGAAAAAATTTAGGGTTAAATTCGCGTTGACCGACCCACCTGGGTTAGATCGCACGAGACCCCCCTATTGAACTCAACGGAATCCCTCGGACGCGATGAGACCCTGGTCGACTTAATTAAGGCTAACTAATGATGAAGTAGATAAAAAATTTTGGTAGGTTATATAAATTCGATCTAAGTAGTGTAGTGCCAAAGTTAACTAGAGGTAAAAAACTTTAGGAGGTCTTCAGGCGACCCACCCGGTTCAGATCCTGCGAGACCCCCTTGCTAAACTCAGTGGACCTCCCCGGGCACGATTAGACCCGGGTCGACCAATTTTGGCAATTCGGCTCCAAGTTTGACCCAACAAATTTCTGCACCGACTTTCTTGACCTCGATCTAGCGGATTTAGCACTTCAAATTACCTAATTAGGAACCATAATGTTCTAGAATCAAGAACCTTAGAATTCATAGTTAGGGCATGAAATTTGAGGAAGAATCTGACGTGGCAGCATTAATGAGGTCTGACAGGGCATGAAAGTCTAGGAATCTAGTATATAAGAAAACCTAGATTGACCTTGTACTTACCTACCACCCTTCAACCTTCTCCCAACCGATTTTTCCCATCATTGTGAGATCTTTCTTTGAAACTTTTTGCACCAATCACCATGACTCGTGCTCTAGTATGATGCGTCCGACCATGCTCGTGAGGCACCAATTGATGACATCTACTGGGTGTTTACCCACAGGTTTGGCCTCCACGATACAATGTCAAGAACACCTTTTTACTCAGGTGTCATTGCAGAATTCTATAAAAGGGCTCGTCTACAACAAGTAGTTATACCCCTAAGAGATGGAGACTGGGTTTCATTATCAGATTTGCCTAAAACATTGGGAAACACTGCTAGGATCAAAAATTAGATATGGGAGCGAACCGGCAATATGCCTGACTATATGACATGTTAGGTGGAACGACATAGGTATTTGTCAGGCCAATCAGCCTTAGCCATCTTCATGATCTTCAAAGTTGAGAACAAGGTAGGAGAACCCTCGATTCAACCATTGAATGTAGCACCCTTGAACACAAGGGCCAGTCAAAGATACATCCATGAGCTCGGTACAATGGAATACCTTCTACAAGGCACACAATCAGGGTAATTACACCTCAAAGAGGATAATGAAGAGGCAGTTGAGTCAGATGAGGAGGAAGAACGCACAATATGAGAAAGATTAGAAAGGAGAATTCAAGCAACAGGAGGGACACCAAGAGTAAGAAGGGCAACAGAGCCACCCCTAGGGATAACGACATTAACGCTAAAAATTGTTGAAGGCGAGGAGTATCTTCTTGCTAGTGATATTCTGCAGATGATGTATTGCATCGACAAAGGGATTCGAATAGATGAGATGCTAGCATTGATCTCAAGTGCTCAACTCGACGACTTCATCGATTTCTCAAGCAAGATTTTTCAAGGGAAGTAGTCAAGTGCCATTCCTACCAAGGTGAAACAATGTCAGATCTAATAGCCTATCAATATCTGGCAGCATATAGAAGTGGAGCCCGTCATTTCGAAGGAGGCGTTTCAGGCAACCCAGGCCCATCTTTACAAGCCGAGAGAAGAGAGCCAAGATGAGCATCATGGTTGCCTAAGAAAGAGCCATCACGGGGCAAGGCAGTAAGAGGGGCATATCGTTCTCGACCGCGCCGTCTCTATGCAAAGGGACCATGATAATATGCTAGCAGTTGAAATGAACGGGAGTGCCGCAATGAGGAAAGGGGCAGCAAAAGGGAAAGAGGGACCATGAATGGGAAAGGCCCTCTGATGCTATCTTCCAGCACCAATCCAAGGGTAGATAACAATTTTTCACAGAGATTTCTGCCCAAGTGGGGAGGAAAGTTGGATATTGCTAAATGCATTAACAGGCTTCGGCATGCATGCCAAGGCAAGGGAAAATACTGATCACAACATTTTGATCAAACGATCGGTCGCCCTTTACTACTTAGAATTTGCCCTGAGACCACTTAAGGGATGTAACATTAGCAGTGGTGGCAGCAACATCACTAGAACTTTCAGCCGCTCAGGTAGCTGCGGCCTTGGAGGGAAGATCAACACACAATATTCAGAGGAGCATCGGAGGAGGTCTGACACTTAGGGACGTCGAGCGCTACACCGACCCTCGACGACGACACTGATCTCCCCCTCTCCTCTTCTTTAATTTCTTTCTATTTGTTTTTCTTTTGTTTTGTAATTGTGATTGCATATAATGCCTGGATGAAAGAGGTTTTTATAACCTTAATGAGTGTACCACACCTTGTACTAATTAATTATGTTATGTTATTGAATAGGTGTCGGGGATGCCAGTTTCAATTAAGATTTATAAATTGCAAAAAGACGCTACTTACCACATTAGTAATCACTTCATCGGGATGTCAGAAATAATGTCTACAGTTGTTTCTACTGGAAGTCTCCTATGCAAGGGACTGCTGAACAGGTCTTTCGTGCTTGGAATGCTCTATGAAGATAAAAAGGAATGCTTCGAATCTCAGAAGGGGCTCGATGGCGGACCAAAATGGATAATTACATACTGCAGCGTGTCGCCAAATGGAAAACTTCGTAGAAAATCGGCTCAAAATCCACCCAAATCCAGCGTCGTCTGGCCGACACCAGGCTTGTACAAGAAATTGGAGAATCTGGACTCCTAAGGAGACAAGGTGAAGTAAATGGATTGGTCGGCCATAGCTAGAAGCCTTCAACCTATTTTGGCCTTTAACAACTACAGAAATCATACTTTCGTGCAGTGAATGGAGTCTTCAACCTGTTTCATTCGACGTAATGCTACAGAAACCATAGAGAATTAAGCCTTCAACCTATTTCAGCCCTAACACCATAATGTGCCATTCGAAATAGGGCACATGCAAATAAGACAAAAGGTAAGACTTTAGAAACTCATAAAAATGGGGCACATGCAGATAAGATACTAAGGCCACACGATTGATTTTTCATCTAAAAAATCAACGGCTAAAAAAAGGTGCACTCTACACAAAAGAAACCCTTTGTTGTTATAGTAGAAATTGATATAGATATCCAACATCAATGCCATTATGTGTATACCTAAAGTCTTAGTGTATAAATGTGTATTGTCTTCTTATATAGCACATCCCACTTTATGGAAGCGTTACCCATGATGAAGGAGCAAAATATATAGCTCATCTCACAAACCAACAAAAAATTCCATGACCGACCCTAGCATCCATGTGTCGACTTCAGATGCATGGGATGTTACCAATGAAGGTCTATGAAGGCACCTTTTTTGTGGAATACAACTAAGTTGTCAATGCCTGGACGAATCACGGTGGCGAAGCATGTTTTGAGCAACACCCATGTCTACATAGCCTCGCATCTCCATTAGCCTCCCCGCCCAAGTTTCATCATATTGTTGCAATAGTGTGCAATTTTATTTGGAGTGGTAATGAGGTCCATGTTGTAGTTAAGATTGCATGGTCCAAGTGTATTAAGTCTAAATTTGCTGGTGGATTGGACATGATTAACTTCCACCTCCAAAGTAAGATCCTCATTTCTAACTTCATGTGGAAGATTCTGTTGACTCAAGTGGATTCTCCATGATTGAGATTAATCAGACAAGCGTTGGAGCATTGTCTTTTCCTTTGCTAGAGCTACTATTAAACCTATGCTTCCTTGGAGTCTCATTTATCAGCTTCGTCCCTTTCCCAATGCCTCATCCTTCTTGAAGAGTTTGTGGCATTATTGGGATATAGTTCGCACCTTGTTTCAAATCAACACAATGGCTTGACCTCAGCTGCATGCCCCCTATTGGTGGAAACCCCTTGGACCACCAGCTCCCGCTATGTGCTACTATGCGTCCATTGACGTGGCGTTGAAGGCTCGTTGGAATTGTCAGCAGCATGGTACAACTCAGGTAGTTTATTGACCTGGGATGCCTTTCAAACAAATTTCCTCTTTCATTGTTGGGATAGAGCTATCTGACAAAAAATAGCTGCTGCTCTTCCTCCTATTGCTCAACCAGCTCTAGATGTGCACATGTGGATTTCTTCTGAACAGGTTCTGCAACAACGTTTTGTCAACTCAAATGTATCGGTTGCTTGTCGACGTGGATATCCTCCCGGGGGATTCACCTTTGATCGGCATAATAACCTATGAGAGTTCAAGGGGGGAGGGGGGAGGGGGATTTTTTATGGACTATTTGTTTATGTACATTTAGGGGTTAGGGATGTTTTTAAGCAATGATCTAGTTCAAATTTTATACACATAGGGGTCAATTTGCCTTTCCAAAATGCGTATATAAGGGGGAGGGGGAGGGGGGGGGGTTTTGTTACCCTTTCGAATGCAGATGCCATACCCCACTTATGTATAAGTGCATCCCCCGGCAACATACTGGCCCCTTCAGATCCTATCCCCTTCAACATACTGGCATCTTCAGATCCTTCTTCAACATTGAAAACGAATGTGGAGCTGGACTTGGGATAAACTTCTTCATCCTAGGGTGGCTGGCCTTTGGTGACAAATTCTTCATAGGTGCCCTAGTGTTAACGTGTTGGTTCACAGGTTTGATCCTCGTGTGTCAGACTTGTGTCCTTTGTGTCAACAACAGATTGAGACTCTTGAGCATTGTTTTTTTATATCCTCATCTCCAGGCAAGTTGGTCATGGCTCGTGTCCCTGTTTCATGTGACCCTAACCAGTCACCAAGTGCTTTTGGGAGTGTATCCTGACACTTGGACAATGTTGCAGTGTCGTGCTTTCCATTTGGCTTCAGGCTGATTACTTTGGTCTATTTAGAAACAAAGAAGGTTGTCTATCTTTCATGGCTTGGACATTCCTGCTTCTCATATATTACAAGAGGCTCAAGAGAAAATTGTTAAGGCTTTCCATTGTTCATCACTTGTTCCAGCAAAGCGACTTTTAATCTTTGAGGTGTATCTGCAAGCATAGAATAAAATAAGGGCTAAAGTTTGCCAAACGACTATTTTCTAGCATTTGTTTCCCAAAAAATGGCTAAACTACATGAGAAAAAATGCCAAAAAATAGAAAGTTTTAGCCCAATTATTTCCCCACACACTTCAAACTTGTGCTCAAATAGCCAAACCTCCACCTCCAGAGGAGTCTACTAAGGCTTGGAATAGCTTAACCTAAGAAAGGATGGATTTCTAAAAGTTATGGGATTAGCCAAGATGCTATAGGACCTTCATAAATTGCCAATGTAGGGTCATAATGACTAGGTTTTGTTTAATTTAGGTGACATATGACCTTAATGTAACACTTGTAATATGTATTCCTAACAATGATTATAATTTCATCCTCTATGCTACAATATATTGGTCGCAATTTACGTATTTATATTGAATTACATTATACGATAAATTCAAGGTATTTTTCAAAGGTTTGCTTGTTTTATTTTTAATTAACATAGTCAATGATGCTAATATTTGCATTTCCATTTTCCTAGAGTGTAGCTAAGCGACATAATGTTTTGGATGAGAAAAATATAGTATTTAGCCAAAGGAAAGAAACCATGATTGAGAAAGCATGTCTAGTGTAGCCAAACATTAGAATCTTCGAGCTCCAGTTTTAAGGTAGTTTAGCCAAACTCGTTTTGGCTATACTAAAATATGGGAGTAGTAATTTATTCCATGTCTACAAGTTCTTTCTTATGCTTCGGCATATTGTCTCTCTCAGTGGGTCATGATTATCCTTTGAGCATTTAGCCCTGCTGTGCATCTTCTTTGTAATGTGTTTGGTTCTCTTAATAAAGTCTGACGTCCTTAAAAGAAAAAAAAAAAAAAAAAAAAAAGAGAAAGAGAAAGAGAAAGAGAAAGAAAAAGAAAATTCCATGACCCTTAAGCTCATCTTGCTACACAATACCCAAACAATAATTCCATAAATCTTGATGTCTGAAGACACATTCATGTGAGGTGCAAGGGACACCAAGCTAATTATAATGTCTAATACATCTACAAGATATGTACCCGACAATAACCAATATCTAGGACTCAAGCACATTAGCCTTGAAATATGATAATATAATCAAATATTTCGTCATAGCATTGAGGTCAGAGTAATAATAGGTTATAGAGGATAGTTGTAGAGGAGGAACAATAGGAGGCTAAAATCCATAAGGAAACTGCCGAAATGAGCATCCGTCAATAGTGAATGAAACCTTGTCAATGATGCTTGCTAACAAAAACACATAACAATAGCATTATACAGAACACTTCAACCAACATGCAAATATTTGTTTATATATAAGAAAAAAAATTCATTTAATTTTTTCCAAACAAAAAGAAACACATTATTTTTATTACATGTCTAAATCATCTTGTTTTGCTAGTTGTTCAATAGATATATTACTTCATTGTAGATAATAGGTTATTCTTTCTAGCTAGGAATAAGGCTGGGTTAGAAGGATATTTGTCTTCATCTATGAATTCTTTATTAGGCCTATGGCATGCTTATTAGTATGTTGATTGTAGGTCAAGAAACCTAATCCATTCTTCTAAAAATAAGAAAGTAGAGATATGCACTTACCATTAACAGTGTTAATGACTGAATCATAATCATCTCAATGATCATGGAGGAGGATCAAATGCATTTATTTACATATTGAATACTTGTAGTTTACAAATTTAACATAGTGGCAATTCGCTATTATGTTTTTTTTTTTTTTTTTAATATTTGGTACAATTTTATAGAAATGTGATATTTGTCTCTTCTTAAGTACTTGAATCCATCACGCACATCTTCAGTACAGTATGTGATACCTTATGTGCTCCATCTTATTTGTAGATTTAAGATCCCACAATGGACCAACGTTGGCCAATTTAATATGACTCATTACTTGACTTTGATATTGATCATAACCGAACCTGTACCCTGTTCGAGCTTATGTAAGATGACAAATACAATTTATAGCCTTGGTGCACCTTTTCTATACGACATACGGGTGCATAGAAATCCTAGAAACAATCGGATGAGAAGGCAAGTGACTGAATATGAGGCATGGGGAGGAACAAACCACAAGAAATCCGGTGTCTTTGTTTAGCATCATCATGACATTGCAGCATTAAGAGTTCAATGAGCATTGTTTACATTTCATGCTAAGCATCAGATAAGACAAAGAGGAGGACAAACAAAGGCATAGAAAAAACCTCTGGGCTCAATCCAGCTTTCCCCTCCACTCATATCGCAACACGTGTCGCATGTTCTATCCCTCAATCGCGTCCAAAGATTTTACCCGCTCTTTCGCTCGCCATTCTATTGGTTTTACATGCAATTCTTGTTTTTTACCTAACTTTCTCTTGCTTGCAAGACACATGATGTCACTAGACTGGGTTTTGAGCTTTTTTTCGTTATGCCAAAATCCCCTTGGATTTTTTTCTAGCTTGGAAAAAGGGCTTGTCAAGAGGGCCGATGCAAGCCAAAAAAAAGTCGGCCCCCTTTCCAGGCGAGAAAAAAGTCCAAGGGGGTTTTATTTTATACGGAACGGTTAGAGAAGGTCAAACAACAAGGTAAAGATAAGGGTCTAGTGCAAGTAGGCAAAGGCATGTTAGGAAACACCTTTTACGGGGGACCACAAGGCGGTCAGAGAAGGTCAAACAACAAGGTAAAGATAAGGGTCCAGTGCAAGTAGGCAAAGACATGTTAGGAAACACCTTTTAAGGGGGACCACAAGGGGGCCATATCTGAGATATTTATGAGATGGTGAATCAAAGCTTAAGAGCAAAATTGCTGATGCAAGGACTCAAGCAACTTGTTTGCTGGCTGCGAGATTAAATCCTGCCTACAAAGTGTGCATGTAAGGCAAAGGTTCAAAGAGCTCTCCGCGCTCATCTCAATTCAATTCAATCCAATTGAATTCAATTCAATCGGACTGATCATGATGCCTATGGGCCAAAGCCTTCCTATCCAACATTTGAAGCATTGCAAGGTAGAGATAGCACCCGGTCTGTCCGAACATGAGTTCCAAAGAATAGAGAGGCAGTTTTGCTTCAGATTTCCACCAGATCTCAGAAGCATGCTGAAAGAAGGCATGCCTCTGGGACATGGCTTTCCGAACTGGCGCGCCGGAAGCTCTGAGAAGATTAGGCTATGGCTGAACTTGCCCTGCTGGGGCCTGTTCTCTGCAATTGAGCAGGGTCTCTTCTGGTACAGCCCTTGGGGTCCCAAACCTTCAGATTTGTCTCAGGCTCTCCGTATCGCCCGTGTTGCTGTAAAAATGGCCCATGTTCTTATTCCTGTTTATGATCGTTTCTATATTCCTTTGTCTATATTCTATATTCCTAGTGCTCAACATCAGACAGCTGGAGATCTTGGTTTGCAGCCACGATTTAAACAGTTTTCTGTTCACCCAGAGATTTGACGCTGCTAGAGTTGATACAGACATGCATTTTTTCAGATCGACGTCTTTCTGATGATCTTAATCAGCACAAAATTTGTCTCGAAATGGAGTATCCAGATGAAGACTACCTGCTCAATTGCATCGGTAAGATGCCTAAACCTGTCTCTAGCAGGCTATCAAAGACTAAATCTTGTAACGGAGTTGGCCTTCATCGGAATCTCATGCCAATCCAAAAACTAAGCATTTGGAAGAAATTATTCAGGAATCATCAACGAACCAGAAAGAGTAATTTCTACTTCCAAACATGGCTTCTTTACAAACGAAGGCCATCAATAAAGTCTGCTACAAGGATTGAATTCTGGAGTGATTTGACTGATAGATTCCAGGCTGTAGATCCAGTTTCTCAGCTAAATTTACTGCATGGATGTCCTAAAAAGGCTGCAGAATTGACAAATTATGGTCTTAAGAATGGCCACAGATCATATATTGTTGGACAACTTCTAGATGATGTAGCCAAGAAGCTGAGAAAAGGGGGATGGAAAGAACAAGATATTGTTGACATGTTACAGGCAAAGCCTCCTTGCAGTTCAAGGGATTATGTACTGAAGCCTGATCTTGAGCTTAAGCTCAAGAATGTATCTGCTTTTTTGAAAAAAGCTGGTTGGAGTCATCAAGAGGTGGAAGGAGCCTTAGGTTCCTCAGATCTTCCAATCTTCTACAATGACATAGACGTATCGTCATGGCTGCCCTTTGGCCTCAACACTCCTGAAACAAACAAGTTAGAAAATTTTCTATACTCACCCAATTGAGCACTTCTCCAAACATTCAAGTTAGATATAATGTGTTAGTTTCAACTCAATTCAAGTAGGCCTTTTAAGGTTCTCAATGCATGCCATGTGTATATCTGGATGATGCAAAATAATCTCCTTGATTCTTAGGATCTCCACGATCCATTGGTAATTCATGTATTCATCTATGATAGTTTTCCCTTCTATTTCTTTTGGCCTTGGGGGCCTTGTAATCTGTACATACATAAAGCAGTCTCATTTTTTGTTTGTTCTTCCCAATATTCTTGCACTAAGAAATTCTCTACCATCAACACATGTATTCCAATTTTTTCTAAGGCATCTAATCATAGGCATTTACCGTGGATCACCTACATTTATTGCGGATCTTCTCTGGCTATGCGGAAGCGGATCACTATGATCGTATGCTCTGCGCTGCACAGCATATGGAGGTATAGTGCTTCAATCCGATAGATGGGTTTTGTTTTTTTGGTACAGCCTTTGCCAGATTTGCAGCTCCATAGTTGTGGCACGTGTTAGCGCCTTTCCCATTCACCTTTTCAAGTGGTGCATCCTTGCCTCCCTGGTTTAGTTCTCTTGGATTCACAGTAAACTAGTTATTCAACACTAGTGGTGCATCCTTGCCTTTCTAGTTTAGTTCTCTTGTATTCACAGTAAACTAGTTATTCAACACTAGTTATGGTGTCCAGCATTGCTGGGTATAAGTTGGGAGAACTTGTAAGTTGGGTCTATTCTGGTGCCCAGCATTGCTAGGCATGAGTTGGAGGAACTTGTAAGTCGGGTCTATTCTCATTTCCTTTCTTTAGTTTTTCGTAGTTGATGGGAGAAAGTGGAAATAAGTATTGAACTGTAGAAATGCTATTTTTAATGTTCAAGGTAGATATTCTAAATTTGCAATCACATATTGTAACATCTAAGTCTTTATTCATGTGTATTAAATAAAATAGATGAATGTATGTATAAATTGGACAAATCCATCGGCTTTAAGTTATGTTTAAAGGCTGCACAATATCCAAACAAAGCATAAGTAATTTTGTCAATTGTTCAATACATATTTTGTTGCAAATTATGACTTTGAAGCCTCTGAGAAAGGAGAGTTGAGCCTATGTTTATATTGTCTTTCTACTGAAAAACAAGCCAGGTTCGCGAATCTTATATAAACAACGTTCAGCCGCAAAACACAACTGCGCCACCGTATAGTCTACCATACATGATGTGACCGCAAAAGAATTGGTGCAGATGCAATAGTTAAAAAGCAGCCGCGCATAAAGTTCATTACGGGTCCGCATTACCACAATTTGTACCCGTTTTCGGATCCCTTGCAGCCGCAAGTTGTCTACATACAGTCGCACATGGTGCGGCTGCAAGTGCTTTCGCTCGCTTGCATTTTAAATTATACGCTTCCGCGCCCTGTGGAAGACGCGGCCGCATCAGAATTCTTTTTTTGATTAAGGTATTAAACTGCCAAAAACGTGTTTTATACCTCCAAAGTACGTACACAAAATATGTACATAAGTTTTGGGAAAATTGTCTGGAACCTATCCGTGATCGGCAGGTTATGCGACTCAAGCTAGAAAAGACTCAGAATCACTGGCGCATGCTAGCAATGAGGTTGAAGAAAATGCTACAAGAGGAGATCTCACGCCGGAGATCTAGGTATCAATCACATTAACAACCCCTGAATGCTCAAGCTTGATTTTAGGAATTGCGTGCTTAGATGCAAATGCAATATCCATTAAACAAGTGTTTGCTCTACTAACAAGCGGTGTCAAAGCATCTAGCGACCCAAACTCTTACTCTGAATTATATTGGAATAAAGGACTTCTTACTAACCTTATTAGAGGAAATAAACTTTTCAGCAGGTACCAAAGGAGTCTGACAATTGTCGGCCAGCCGTCGCAACACCCTGGCTACTTGGACTGGTCCTTGAAGTTTCCTGGCTGTTTGGATCACTTAATATGGCATCCTCCAGCAATATGACTAGCTCCTCCAATACATATATGGATTTTGCCTCCCTTTGGTGTTGTTTTTTGGTAGAAGAGAAGGGTCCTCGAGATAAAGGATGACCAACCTGCACAAAACCATCTGTATCCGACACTGTAACGGGAGTAGGGGTAGGAGTGATGACAGATGCCCATGGAGTTAGGGCAAAAACTTACTGTGCCTTTCCTCCTTGCATTGAAAAGACAATTATCACAATGAACTGCAAATTTGATAGCCTCCTCTAAGGTCTTAGGACCTTCATGGTCAACATACCTTTGACCTCATCATGGAGCCCTTTGCGGAAGCAATCACAAAGGACAACATCATCCTCTTGTTCCACCGTCTTGTTCTTTTGTGCCATTCATGGCGATTGAAAATATACATGAATGATATGTAGATTATTCATTATCCTCGAATATCTGTAGTGCGTTCTTGTATTTTTGTTCTTATTAGAATCGGAATGATGAACCTCATGCTAAAGGCCCATTTATATTCTAGCGAAAGGGTCAATTTCACAAATTTTTAAAACAATGTTTCTGAAAAATTTTGGTACTCTCGAAAATACTCTGAAAGGTTCTGGAGGAATATTCATCAAACATTCTGGAGGTTCTTGGAGGACTATATAGTATATTTCTGTAAACACGGATCAGGACCGTATACAAATAATGCCTAATGGTTGTCATAATGACCACATTGAATCTCCCCACATGCCCGGGGGGTGTAGCTAATATAAAGTCTATATGGCATGTGCGTGCATACGGTCAAGAGAAATTATCCCTTATACGGAATTTTCCTAAAAAAATATCCCTCATAATTCATACACCTCTACCATACTTCCTTCATATCCATACGGAAATCAAGCAAAAAAATACCCCCTCTCATATTATACGTATAGTTTTGGCCCAAAAAAAAACCCCTCCCATACGCTCACATGTTTTCTACGGTTTCTTCTAACTGCACCCCCAGGGCCCACATGCCAACCTAAATAAATCTTGCCAAAAGCACAAAATAGAGACACATGATATTTGAAAATTTGTAGAGACTTGGCACTTGTTATTACTTGTTTTAGCTCTTAAAATTTTTCAGTATCAGACATTTTGTGCCGATGCAAATAATGCAAATGCAATGCAAAAGTGAAGTTTAAATATTGATTAGTTCACATGCCTTGTGCAGGTTTACAATAGAAATATATCAATTTGTATTGCATATTTTGGAGTTCAATTCACACTAAAATTAAGAGAAAATACAAGATGTTGCATGATAAGGCCAAGTGATGAGTTCAAAGAAATAAAATAGTAATGGTATTATAGAACCTATATGATAATGTATATTTAATATAATTTATCAAATTAAGAACAAAGCTTTGGAGCTTATTTAACCTAAGCTAAAATCCTTAAGTAAATTTTACTTTACATATTTGAGCTCCTTAAAAGAAGCGATTGCAAGGATTGACAAATATTACCTTAAGACCTTGCAACAAATATTAATATGCTCATGTAGAAAATAATTTCAACTTTTGAAACAAGTTAATCTATTCATTATCTTGCCAGTTCGAAAGCAATATGTCAACTGCTGCATCTAATGAGGGACATCAATTTATTTTACTAATATATTTACTATTGGGGAAGGGCAATTAATAGTTTCAATCATTTCATTGTGGAGATATTGCGTAATAACACACAAAACCAATGCCCATCAACTGTGTGTGTTTTTTGCTACATTATAATAATGTAATCAAGCATTTTGTTCATATGTATTATGAGGATATAGTAATAAAAAATTAGTGGTCACAACAACTTAGCTGTACGGGAACAATAGAAGCTAAAAGATATAACAAAAATGACTGATGGGGCATGTGGGTAGAAGTCAATAATGAGGTGGAACCTTGTCTATTTTCCTTAAAATTTGATTTCAACAACAAAAAAAGCATTATTTCCCGTTTAATTTATCCATCTAAATTATCATGTTTTTTAATTGTGTAATAAATATATTGCTTCATAATAACAAAATGTCATTGTCTTAGCTTGCTTGCAAGGATCTCGGTCTTAGACGAACTGATCTCTGTTAGACATAGGGCATATCAGTATGTTCAAGAACACTAAATCCATTTTGCTGAAGATTCAAAAAGTAAAAAGAATAGTCTAATATGTATTAGTTATAATTAGACCTTTAGAAAAAGATGAAGAGTTTTTAACATACTCCATTGAGTAAATACAAAAATGGAAAGGCACATAATTCCACATAATTTTCGCAAAAAACGTAGTGTTAAAAGTAGAAGAAAGAAGAAACTTTTCTTAGATGTTAATATCCCATTTACCAATAATAGTGTATAATGATTAATGAAACCTATTGATGGAGGATAATTAAAATAACAAGTCTATTTTTTTGCCTCAAATTATTGTGATTTTCAAATTGAGTATTATGTAGTGTCGTGGTTGCATCACGGCCATTGGAGATGGAATCCCCAATGGTCGTGATACTGCAATGCACTGCATCAAGGATAAACATATCTTAACAAATTAGTTGATGCAAGGACCCAACCGTACTTGTCAGGGAAGATGGAGGGTTGCACATATGGGCATTAGGTTGCATTCTTTCTTGGTGCATATAGTGTTTGAAGAGTATCTCACCTCGTAGGTTTGCTCCCTTCAATTCACTTCAAATCAAACCAATTAGGATGTCGGTGTACCATGTAGGCGTCTTGTCATCCAATATTTGAAGGATTGCAGCATAGACAAAAGCTTTTAGGAGCACCCCAATAAGTAGTATTTGATTGCAAATTCTGCTCAATTACTGTAGCCAACCGGTTGTGTTGTCAACACATGACTGACACCAACAAGGTTTAAACTCACCAGCATCATGTCAATGTGTCTCAGCTACAGTGGCTGCGAGCAAACTTGCATCTATCAACACTTTTATCCTTCTTCTCCTAGTAGCAGGAGGCAAATCCTTAGAAAGGTTGGGTTCCATGGCCAAGCGCCCAACAGAATGCTAGGAGGAGGAGGAGGAGGAGGAGGAGGAGCATAGTCTAGCCTTTTTTAGACTAGTTAGTTTATATCCTACCACTAGATAAAGGGCAAAATCTACTACAACTAGTTGACAAAATCGAGCACATTCTAGAGATGCCACGTTGAGGATCATAACTGATAGAATCCTTAATCACACCCAACAAAACTCGTGTGACCTTAGTTTAGTTCTGATGCATGTTCTTGCAGGACATATGGTGGAAGCCACCCTTCGAGGTGGCCTGGTAAGCACTATGCTTATTGATTCTTATGTTGTTGTATGCTTCCGCATTGATAGGTGGTTCCCAGGGGAGAAGGGGATAATGACACGTCCGGTCCTCCTACATAGAACCTTGGCCACCATCAAGGAGTTCTATGTCGGACGGACGTCCTTCTGCTAGTTGATGGCTAGCAGGGGGGAATGATCCAGCACATATACGGTGGGGAGCATCGTACATGAGTTGGGTACGTCACAGTGGTATCAGAGTGATCATCTTGTTGGACCAAGATCGAGCACTGGCCATCACCATAGACTAACTGTCCTAGAACTTAGCTTGAGAAGTACTCCCAAGCATGAACTTCGAAAAAAGGGGGGAAAGAAATAATTTCTTCCCGGGGTAGAGGTAACAAGTCTAGGAGTAGTAGCTATGGGGATAGCTCGGTCGAAATGATGTACGTCATAGTGTTTTTGTGGCGAAGTTAGTAGGTCACATGGACTGCCAGAACATGAATAGTCTAGATCAGGCATTACCTCCCTTAAAGTCATAAGCTAAATGGGTGAAATTAGCTCAAAAAAGGCCGAGAGTAAATAGACAGCGCCAGAGCTACATAAGTCCCAGGACTTATGCCCTCCTGGCACACTCTACTTACTCTCGAC
>JAANSK020000690.1:0-18094 GCA_011763485.2 Isoetes engelmannii
AGCAGAGCTGCACCAGGCGAGGATGCTCCATCCTGCAGAATGCTCCACACGAACTTGGAAATCAACACCTTGCTATGAGTGCCAAATCCAGGATGGCTAGGCCTCCAAAATAATTTTTGTTGTTCCATTAATTTATATTTTGTAAATCCCATCTATGACATGTTGGAATGTTGGTAAGTTACCTAGGAGTTTTTTTTTTTTTGGGGGGGGGGAGGGTTGTTGTGCGTGTGTTGTTAACTCATCTTCTTAGATAAGGAAACCCATGGTTACCATATTGGGACTAAGGGAATCAATGGTGTGTTTGCCCTAAACTCCTTTAACCTACTAATAGATCTAAACCCTAGACTTGCCTTCTTTTGGAACTCTAATTGCTTCCTGGACCCCATTGGCATCCACGTCTTCGACAATAATGCACGACAACTTCGTGCTCATACCAGCTCAAGCCAAGAATTCTATCAACTCAGCAAGTCATGGTGGAGACCCCAGTACCATTTGAAAGTAGCCAAGGAATAGGTACTCTGTGTTGATAAGTAGGTAGCTCACCTGGAATGCCTCATTCGAGGTAGATCTTTGTGTTGTATCTTCTTTAGAAGTTTTCTAGATTGCGAGAACCCAATCTTAAATCATGAACCCTAATCAATGAACCTAACTTGCTAAGTTAGATGGATATGATTACAACTATGAGTCAAGTTATGTATGTTGTTTTTTTTCTTATTGAAGAACTTAAGTCATTTATTCATCACATACTTCTATAGTACAATATACATGTGTGACATAAAGCCAATCTTAATCGATGAGCCCTAACTTGCTAAGTTAGATGTATATGATTAAAACTATGAGTCAAATTATGTAAGTCATTTATTTCTATCGAAGAACTTGAGTTATGCATTCATCACACACATCTCTAGTACAATACTTGTCTTACATGAAGCCAATCTAAATCCACTCCAGACCGCAACATCTTATGCAAGGAGTTGCTCCATGTAATTGTATATTACATAATCTCGAACCTCAGATCTCAAGGCACTGGATTTTAAAGTTCCTATTAATAGAGTGATGTTGGTCATACTCGAACCCGTACCTCAGATGTGGTGAATTTAAGGTCCTATCACTGGACCACGCCCCAAAAGGAAAGTTGTGTATATTGTATATATGTGTCTATCTATTTGCACCTTTTGTACTTGAGGAAGGGATGTAGAGACTTAGAATCCTAAGTAGAGATGCTTCTAGTGAAATCCTTCATAATTCTCAATTAATTCGGCGTGTGCATAAGAGCCCACATGATTAAGGGTGGCGGTGACTGGGATGGTCAAGGGAGGTCTTGATGGCTACGGTTGAAGTCTTGGCATGTTCTAGCTACTGGGGCTCGGTTGAAGACTTGGTGTGTTCTAGCTACGGTTGAAGTCTTGTTTTGGCTAGACCTTATATCTACCACCGCGGTGGGTAGACTATGGGTCTGACACCTCCTGGACAATACGTTGTCCCAATGGGGCCAAGTCAGTTATGAACATGATGTGTCATGGTCCTCTAGCTCGCCAGTAGTAGCATGGCACTACCTGGATGAGTTCTGTTTCTCCAACAGGTTATAGTCACTGCTCTCCACAATTCAGCCTATCTGCAAAGTATGTAGAGGAGTGGATGGATTGGATAAGTCTAGCTATTGTTTCATTGCCAGCCAACTCCATTTTTATACTTTCCTATGCCGTTAACTTAAGGCCCTTATTGTCAGTTGATTCTCCTTTCAAGTTGAAAGTAAGTTAGGAGCCTCCACATATGTTGCATTTGTATGCTTCACCATGATGTATTGGTGTATAAATATATATTATATTGTGCTATGTGCTTACATATGTTGCGCTTCCGCAATTAAGCGTCGCCCAAAAGTTGGCCCAGAAGAGGAATGGCAATGACGCCTCCGTGTTCCAGAAGAGGAGGGCCATGTTGGCTCTCCTCTTCAGAAAGGATGATAAAGGAGGGCCAAGATGGCCCTCCTCTTCTGGGACACGGAGGCGTCATATATAAACGGGAGGAGTCAAATATAAAGGGGAAATCTCACAACATCAGAAGGATGATTAAGATCTTCCAATAAGTAAATAAGCAGCACCAAATGATTATTAGTGAACTTACCCGAGCTAACATTTGCCTCAACAACTTCAGACTCTGGTATTGCATTAAATTAACAACGCATTGATACAACACATCATCTTATTAATGGATCGCCTTAACAAGCTTTAGCGTGCATGGGTATTTGTGGAAATATCCTGGTTGAAGCATCTAGACCTTTCTATAACTGCTTCATGGGCTGGATTCTAGCCCAAAATAGTATGTTTACTTCCTTTTGATGTACATGCATTTCATTGAAACCAAGTTCTATATCTCAGTTCCATGTCTTGGAAGCATGTTGCATTATGAATGGCTAATAGATATTTCATATAGCAGGAATATATGGTACCTATTTTAGAAGGTAAATTTGACTCAAAAAGGCCCCAGCGCACTGCTCTGCAGAAATCATGGAAGACGCTTGCTCCTGCAACCTCCCGACAACAACGGCATGCAGGCTTGCCTGTCCCAAATTGGCCTTCCAAACACATTGGCCTTCCAAACACATACCTTCCATTCTGGAACCATGGCTGCAGCCTCTCCCATCTGCGCTCGACCACGAATTCGGCCAACAAGCACGTCAAATGCCCCCAAAAATACGATTTGGTATACAATACATCGACGAAATCTTAGGGCAAACCATTGTCATGAGGACGGACGCAAATACCAAATGAAATTATGGATGTTACTGTCATGCAAAGGGGCCAATGCATTTTGTTTGTAGTTTATTTGTACTTTCTTTCACGAGGCAATGTGAACATGCACCGAGGCACTTTTGCATGTCAGAAACGAAGAAAGCTTATATAGGACGTAATCTTTGTAACTCGGAAACGTCTTAAGTTGCAGCAAGTCACGAGCTTTGAGTACATGCATCATTTACGAAAAATCCTTTGTCCTTTTCAGTAGAGCCGAAGAAAAAATCCATTCCAAACTTTAAATCCTTGAATCGTTTCTAACCAAGAAAACGCACTTTGAACCCTTTACTTCTATATCAAGAATGCAGCACTCATTTGGGAAGCATTCAAGCCGAAATCCTCACTCAATCTACACAAAACACAGACAATAATCACAGCATTAAGAAAAACACTATAAATAGAAGAAGCAAAGCTAGAAGAATGCACCAAAGCATTCATGGCATCAAAGTATACATTCTGCTTATTCTGCTTCATGATAATGCCTGCAATTATATGCTTAAATTCTGCAAAAGCCATGGAAAACGATAAATCCTCTGTTTTGGGTTACTCTGCAACGGATTTAGCATCAGAAGAAAGCATGAGGGCACTGTACCAGAAATGGATGGTGAAGCACCAGCGTTTTTACAACGGAATTGATGAAGCTTCGATCAGATATGATATTTTTAAGGATAATCTGAAGTTTATTGAGGCCGAGAATGGGGAAGAAGGCAAGGCGTATTTGTTGGGTCTGAACCAATTCGCAGATTTGAGCAACGAAGAATTCATGCAGAAATATTTGGGCAGTAAAATTAGTGCAAAGGATCGGGCATCAAATTTCAAGTATGGAAATTTGGGTCCAAGTGATTTGCCTTCATCAGTTGATTGGCGAGAGAAAGGGGCTGTTGGGGCCATCAAAGACCAGGGAAAATGTGGTAAGGTATTTATCCTAAAATCTATTCAATTTATTTGATGATGCATTAAAAAAAATAAGATTTTTTTGTTAGAATATTTTTTTTTTGTTGAAAGATTAGCTTCTATTGAAATAAAAAATGTGAGATACATTAGATGGCTATGTCGTTTACAACAACTGCATCTCGATGCGAGAGCGCAGAAGAAAAATGCATAGCCTATACACTTTCTACTATGTCAAAATTGTGCTTAGCTGACGGGCCAAGTCCCGGTCCTCTATTACCGCTCTCTGCTTCTCAAGCTTAGATCTCAGCATGTCTAAGATCTTAGCCGAGTGGATGTATTCTTGGGAGAAGACCATTAATCTCCTCCTCTTTCATAAGATCCATATCAGCCACGACTTGCAAATATGGATTGCTTGTCGCTTTAACGAGCTCCACAAGAAAAAGATGTTTGCTTTTTATAAATGTATATGTGGAACTTGTAGGGAGTTGTTGGGCATTCTCCACCATTGCATCTGTCGAGGGCATCAACCAGATTACAACGGGCAAACTCGTTTCTCTCTCAGAACAACAACTTGTGGATTGTTCTAAAGACAAGAATCAAGGTTGCAATGGAGGTTGGATGGACCATGCCTTCAAATACATTATGGAAAATGGTGGCATTGATTCGGAGCAAAACTACCCTTACCACGCATCTGATGGGCAATGTAAAAAGATCAAGGTGAGATGATAAGGGCACAAACAGACATTTCTAATCTTTGACTTAATAAAACCATCTCCCTCTCACATGCACCACACTGCCTAAAGTGATGCCTTGGATATTTCTACATTCTCCAGATCAAGAACCATATGGTAAGCATTGATGATTACGAAGACGTGCCTACCAAAAATGAGACGGCATTGCAAGCTGCAGTTGCAAATCAACCAGTAAGTGTATGCGTTGAGGCTAGTGGTCGAAGCTTCCAATTCTATGCTAAGGTATAGTCTTGTGTTACTACATATATGCCTTCTTACTTGGAGATCTTTCAACCTAACACACTTTTCTATCCCTAGGGCATATTCACAGGCAAGTGTGGCACAAAACTCGACCATGCGGTGAATATTGTTGGCTATGGCAGTGAAAATGGTCTAGATTATTGGACTGTGAGAAACTCTTGGAGTGCGAAGTGGGGTGAGAACGGTTACATTCGAATGCAACGCAACCTCAAGCACAAGTCAGGCATATGCGGCATCGCCCTTGAAGCATCATACCCAATCAAGAGAGTGACAAACACAAATGACATCGCCCTTGAAGCATCATACCCAATCAAGAGAGTGACAAACACAAATGACAGGGAAGAGCTATAGAGCTATCTTTATTGGTTCAGTAATGCATAGTTGGGTGCAATTACTCCATAAATTACATGTAAATTATAACATGCAATGATACTTTATATAATATGTTAATTGTAAGCTACTCTATTCAACGTAATTACACCCAACTATGCATTATGCTTGATACGACTCGTTGGCCACCTCGTGGTTTTACAGGGCATAAAACCATGCTGCCCATCAATTACCTAGTACCTAAATTTCTTAGTACCTAAATTTCTTTTTGATGAATTTAAGTGATTCACAAGGCCAATAGTCTGCGTTTCATATTAGGACATCAGATTAGGTATAATACATTACTTTTGTTAATGTTTAGGGTAGGGCCATGTTATGACAGCTCCTAAGCCTATTGGTTAGCATTGATACAAATGTTCTCTACAATGGCTACAATTTATGTTGGAACACAGTAACGCCTTCACTTTCTTGATATTGAATGAAGGCCACTTTAGATTAATGTCAACTTAGACCTGTAACTAGGCTGCTAAAATGCTTTTAGGCTCTTGGTATTAGTCCCTACTGTCTGATTCAATAATCGCGCAAAACATTCTTTAGTTGAGGCCATAAAATTTATATTTACAAGGGCCAGCAATGCCAGAGTCAACATCAGACAACATACTGAACCGTCATCCCATGCTTCTGATATGATCCCCATAGCATGACCAGCAACAGCCAAGATGCCACAACAAACTGGTCTTTCGGCCACATACACGCACACTGATAACATCAAGCTTCAAGAAGCTTCAAAACTATGAAGACTTATTGCTGATGGAAGACTGACCCATTAGAATTACATATTGTACATACATCAACCTATGACAAAATTTAATTGCTCTTCCGCATGCGTTGACTATTGACTCCCTTTGGAAGTATCCTTCGCCAACAGATCATAATTTATTGACGCCAATTGAGATAAGTTCTGCACACATGTAGAATAAATCAACTTGATGGCACCAGTTTATTTCAAGCGATAATATTACCTTAAAAGAAAAGTTACTGAAAGAATATTTGACAGATGGTGTGCTTTCAAACTCCGCAAGATCTCTGCATTCATCTACCTGCAAAAAACTTCCGTGTTCACAGGCCTCGCCATTAATCTAAAAGGAAAATATGCTAGTTGAACTTACTGCCTCATCCAATCTACTCAAAGAGCTACTGCTTCCGCCACTACTGCTTGCATAGTCACTATAGTCTGCAAATTCATGTTCTGCATAAACACGACTGTCTGCAGACTCCCATGGATGCCGTGACGTGAAATAACTTGTGTCATCGATGCCCTCTGGACTAGGAATGAACGCTGCCTGTAAAAGATTAGTTATAATTTAGAACCTACTTATATATTGTGCAAAAACATAAGACGCCTAGCAATTTCCACCTTTTGCCTTGCCAGGGTGTCCCATTTAATATCCTTGAAAAAGGGATGTGCTTTGACCTGTAAAAGCAAAACCATAATCAGCCCCGTTGCACACTATATACAAAGCCAAAAGGACCATTCATGGGCCTGTACCTCAGATGCACCACGTGCTCCAAGCCGTTGATCTGGATCCTCCAGGAGCAACCTGAAAGGTGAGATTACAGCAACAGTTCTTAAAGTGATCCAATCACGCTTCTATAATTAATCAAGAAGAGTGACATGAATTTTTAAAAGAAACAAAATTTTGCACTTCCATACTTATCAATAAGATCTCGGGCCTCAAAAGACATATCCTCGGGAACATGGGGCCAAGGAATGTTTCTATTGAGAATGTTTTCAAAAATTATCTGCGTCATTCAAAAAGAATATTATAAACATTGTGTTAACTGAAGCTCTTAAACATGGAGAGATCACATCATCTATACACAATTCCCTGAAGACTAATACCTCCAGGAAAAAAAAAAGTACCTGCGGGTGCGCTGCATTGAAAGGTGGAACACCAGTCAATAGCTCAAAAAGAATGACTCCAACTGACCACCAATCAGCAGTGGAACCTATATACAGTGTGGTTAACGAATATGTCAAATGGGTAAGATAACCATATTATCGGCTCACCATGAACAGTTCCCAAAAGAATTTCCGGTGCCAAATAATCTGGAGTACCAACTGCAGATCGTTGTTGACGCTGTTCCCTCTTTTTGTTGTAATCTGGAGCCTGATTGCTTTCAATGTCATCAAACGGTACATTTCCACAGGCAGCAGGGCCTGACAGATCATCTGTGCTATTGATAAGGCCAACCCTTGATAGCCCAAAATCTGTGAGCTGAAACACCACAACAGCTAAATCATAAGAGATAAAGCAAAGGATGCATAACTAGTCCCAACAGACATTGCGTAAAAGCAGAAACATATTATACAAAGCACCTAAAAGTCTCAACATTTATGATCACATCTATATGTGTGGCCCCAGCTTAGAATCATGACATGCTAACCAAATGTTTCTTTCCTCACAGATGGCCTATGGCTGTGGTTGTTTGCTTTTTGTAAAAGTTACAAAGCAATCCTTTTGGCTGGACTTCATGAAAGCTAAAAAATTTACCTTGATATGCCCATCATGAGCAATTAAGAGATTGTCAGGCTTCAAATCACGATGAATAACGCCCAAAGAATGCAGGTACTCAAGAGCAAGAACCTACAAATGAACCATATTGAAGTTAAGAGAGAAGGAAAGGCACATAAAAGGCTTGACCAAAGAAACATAATGCATGTGACTGTATAACATAATTTCATACACCAATTGTGCTAATACACTCTAGGAGTCGGAAGTTACAAAAAGCCCAGACTTTTAATGACAGCCATGACATTAGAATTAGCTATCCTAATTGTCATGCCAATGATAGTGCAACATAGAATAATGTCTCATGACTGTCTTTAAAGTCTGGGCTTTAACTTCTAACTCCTACCTGTAATATATATACTCCCAGTTGCCTCCAAGTAGTGCATACAATGGTGAGACCTATACTGGAAAATCGTGTCCTAGAGTAAAGTCAACAAACAACTTCCACTTCAATTCAGAAGCTTGCTTTCACATCAAAGGGGCTACTTATTGCATAAGCAGCAAGAAAATATTGTTGCTGCTGCCAAAAAGACTTGCAAGATGGTACTGGTGGTGTACAAAACGAAACAATAACAGCAGAAGGTTTGAGCCATTAAGCACAATGGCATAACAGTCTTATGAACATTTTGCTGGCTGCCATATTAATCATCATTTTCAGCAAGGAAACATGACCAATGTCACCGCACTGTAGAGATCACATTTAATAGATTTCTTGTTTATGAAGTAAAGAGGAGCAATACCTTCCAAAGATGGCACTAACAGCACAACAATGGGCATTTTGGTTTTGAAATTTAGTCATATCTCTATAGTTGCAGTGATACAATTGTACGATTGAGTATATAGCCATTAGGCTTTCGTAGGTAAGATTCAGAGTAAAACACTGAGCCATTAGGTTCTATATAAGATTATAAAGGAAAACACCATGTGAACATACCAATGTTCATTATATGTTTATAGCCTAGCCTGGTCATACACCACAGCTCTCCGCAGATAAAACCAAGTGACTACATTACAGACACGGCCAGCTAACTTGCAAACATTTGGCGTAATAACCATATCCTATGGACATAAAAGCATCAAAATACATTACAAGTTCAGCAATGTAAACGCGTGCCATTCGCTCTTCCAAACAGCCCAAATTCCTAAGCATCGAGTACAAGTCGCCTCCATTTAAATACTCCATCACAAGATAAAGGTTCTCTTTGCAAGTGAAAGAATAAAAGAAACGTACCTGCCAGAATGCAAGAAAGAGCTCATTAAAGCTATCATATAAGAGGATATTCAACATTGTAAGCAATCTATATCAAGATCTCTAGGACAAGTCTGAAAACTTAACAGTGGACCGTGCATCCTAGCCTCTAATTGCACTTATTAACTCCATGCCAGACAGTATTGAGACTTAATATTGCCACTTCTGAACACTTGATTGGGAACATACTTTTGCATGTATTATATCTCAAACATACATAATAAGTAATCATGACATTCTAGTGTATTTCTTGGCAAATGTCTATGCAACTATAAGCAGCTATCAGTAAAACGTCAAAATGTCCATATTTAGCACGAAGATTGAATATCACCAAGCATCCTAAGTGCAACATGTCAGGGTATTGGAGATTTCTGAATATTATAATCCTAACCACGAAGGGGTTTCTTGCAGAAATAAGAATGTTCCGCTCTGCCTGAACACTCTCGGCAGCATTCTTGCGAATCATATCAGCCTTTCTTAAAACCTGTAGATTCAACAACTAGGATTAGCAAAACCAAGAAAGCTCTTCATAATCTCCGAAAAAACCAAAACAGTCAATATCAGGACCTCTGATGGAAAGGATTATTGGAATATAGAGCATGTACTATGTCTTTCCAAAAGAATGACCATACAAATATGAGTCTAACCATAGGTTATGCACCCAGAAGGACCTTTGCATAATGGACCATAAATCCTACCTTGATTGCGAAAAGATCACCAGTGGTCCTCTTCCTTGCAAGAAACACCCTTCCGAATGCACCTCGGCTTATTGGCTTTATTATTTCAAAATCTTCTATCCTGGTTCTTTCTTTGCAAGCTGGATGCTGTGGAGTGGAACGCAGACTGTGAACCGTATCCTCATCCATGAGACCGTCTTCATCTGCACAACTCAATGGATCCTCCGCCGTTCCAGAAACGAACATGCACTTTTCCCTGGAAAGGTATTAAAATCCTAGCAATTTTTAAAAGAGCAAAAATACAAACCACACCACAAAGCTATACATGGCAACCATCCTTGTACATTATTGTGTCCATAGTGATGCTCTAAATGCACTTTCTGTAAGCGCATGACTTAAGGCTAAAGGCTTCAATTTGCCCTTCTGGAATTAATAATTGTTCCCAAAGTTGTTGTGCGCTAACCCATTTGGTATGTCTACTAGGGAAATTCAGGAGTAAGTTCCTATCGCCACTAAAATTCTATAGGTTTTCCCAATAAACGCACTTCTATGATTATACCTACTTTATGATTATACAGCATATGCACCCATTTAAAACACTTTGGATGACATGAAAGCACAAAAAAAATGCAAACATAATGAATCAACAACTCTTAACAAAACAAATTACCTTAAGAGATTCTCAATACGCTTCCCAAAGGTATCGATGATTAAAGCTTCAACCTTACTGTGCTTGAGTACAAATTCAAGATCCTTCAGGCAGTAATCCAAGTATTCTGCCACCCCGTCATCAGTTATTCTCGCATTAGCGACACATTGGGCTATATCTGCAAGTTCACATATCTACAAAGACCAAAACAGGTATCAAATTGAGCATCTTTTGTTCAGTCATTCTTGTTTAAAAATAATTGCTGCATTTGGTTTTTCCCCACACTTTTCCCCTTCTCCTATGGGTACTTGAAGAAAAAAAACCTAAGAATACTATCTTGTGCCACCATACGTACGTATGCATTAAGTGAATGGATTACAAGCATGCATGTTTGCCCAGGCATATGCCCGGTAGAAGACACAACAATTAAGTACTTACTTGTGTAACATCTTCCAGCTCTACAATACTACCACGCTCTGCCAACAAAAGTTCTAGCTGGCTTGTTCTTGGAGTTGTTATTGGAGAACAAGGGGTCCTACTCCCAGTAGATGATGCCGCCAATCCTTGTTCGGATCTAGGCCCAAAACGGGTTTTGCAATTCACAAGAACATATCCCCTCAGATCTTCTAAGCTAGCAGCATCCATTTCGTGGAGGTCCTCTAACATATCCTCTGAGCCTCGCCGATTGATCTCTGCAAGCTTTGGTGACCCTCCTTCAGAGCTGTCTCCCTTCTTCAAATTCAAAACCCTCAAATCTGGACTTCCACCAGCACCAATCTGGGAACTCCTTGGTGTATAAGATTCTACCATCTTTTCCAAAGTTTCAGCAAGCTTATGCAGCCGTTCATCCAGGCCCAGACTTTTATGGTCACATCTGTCCGCAATTGCACAGACACGTGAATGGTCCTCCAACTGTGAAGTAGGCACTTCTTCTTCGCATATTCGACAAACAAGCTTAATATCCTCTGGAACTTGTGGACCCCAATGAGGCCAGCTCAGTTTCTGCTGCTTCTTAGTCACAGGTTGAGTTATTAAAATGTCCGTGTGTCCCGGTTTCAATAGTTTGGGTTGTTCTTCCTGCTTTGAAAATCTACCACCTCGAGGAGGAGACTGCTTTACCTTTTCTTCCTCCTCATCTGTAAACCTTCTCCAAGACGATAACCTGTCTGCAATTAATGAGTCAACTACATCAGATCCAACCCCTTGAAGGTCAGATTTGCATTGCCCATGGGGTATCGGTTCAGTTTCAGGATATATTCTTTCAAGCCGAGTAACACTTGTTTTGTCTTTCCATCTGGGTGCTCCCAAATCTTGGCTATAAAAACGTGGTGGGTCCTGGATACAATGAACTCTTTTATCCTTCCTGGGAGCTGTAGCCCATGGCTTGTCTTCAGCTTTTGAACGTGGTTGGGCACGCTCATCATAGAGCAAAGTTTCTTTTTGAAACTGCAAGAGCCGTGTGCATCGCGTCAGAATAAAAAGCATGCGTGTGTGAAGTTGCTTCAAAATGCCCATAGGTAATTCCTGTCGTCTATCATCCAACTCCTGGACGATACTCTCCCCAGACTGGCGGAACTGAACAGGTGTCATCATGGCACAGCGTTGTGCTTGCACCAATAGATCTTCTACTTTCTCCTTCCAGTCTGAAGAAGCACTCTCATGTCTTTCAAGGATCTCAATTAGATCAGCAGCAAAAGCGGCTAACTCCGTATTGACTTCTTCTTTTGCAGTATTGAACCGTGCCTGCAATGCTCCCACGACCTCCTAGGAATCACACAGAAACAAAGCTAAAGGATTAGACTTTACACGTGTGCTTTGTGCATTTGTTGCTCAAATGATACAAGAACAAAACAAATTTGTAAGAAGCTAATGATGAGATGGCATTTTTGGTTTCTTGTAGAGATGCATTCACAAAGTTCCATATGTAAACTGAATCGTACTTAGTACCTCCATGCTTTCAAGGTTATGCGGGCGCCAAAAGACATTTGACCTGACCCCTCTTGGATCCAGTTCATGGGAAAAGCTCTTAATTTCATTTGACATCTTATGTTTACGGGGACCAGCCGTCATTCGTAACAAGGCTTGAAACCTCGGGGAATCGGTCTCTTTCACACTATCCGACTGGCTTGCAATCTGATAGTAATTGTATGTAATGGCATCCAATGTCAGCGATGGTTGTTTGCAAAAAAAACTGCTTATAAAAGATAACACGGCAATTATCATGCAAACAGACCTCAGCTTCTGCTGCAGCAGAATCAGAAGCTTTACTATCAACTCCTGGTATACGCCAGCCACTGGATTTTCTTTCTGCAAAGGCATGAAGCAATATGAAATCACAAGAATTTCTTCTCGAGGCTTATTCATACTTGTTACCATAGCAATACAAACGGGAGAAAAAACCTCATAGGAGTAATACAGCAATAGTAAGTGAGCAATTATAAGCCCAAGGAGAGGGAGAATGTCTTGAAGACAAAATAGACTAGTATACCTGCCTGCGACATTTCCTTTGCTGCTCCAGCAATGCTAACAGAAGTGTTGTTTGTTGATAGGGCTTCCATGGAAACACAATCCAAATTGCTCGCCTGTGTCCAACTACCACCCAAGGCAACCGATTGTGATGAGCTCTCAGGTACTCCCCTCCATAAACTCCCACTCGAGCTGGACAAACCATCTTCATCTCTGTATCCTTGTCCTGTGGAGCATTCTATCAACAAAATAGTCAATCGATTGCATATATTCTGCATGGAAGATGAAGTTAGTTTCCCAATTACCTTCCTGTTTGCTTGGCCTTTTACCTCTATCAGGCTTGTCAAGCTTTCCAGATTTTCGATCATTTGTAACCTTTTGCGCATCCAGGAAAAACCCAGTTATAGTGCTTGTAGCAGTGTAAGCAGGGTCATTGATGCTCCCAACCATGAATGGATCAGGAAGTGGCCCAGAACGTGTTTTAATAGGATTCAAACCTAGTGTTGATGCCGAACCCCAGCTGGTAAAGTCATTCTTCTCCGCAGAACAATGACCTGCACTTGATTTACTCATGTCAATGGCACTTCTTGTGTCAATGGCACTTTCGCCTGATGCATCTTGTTCTCTATTCTTTTTCTCCGCACTGGTATCCATTAAATTATTTATGATCATACAAGCTTCATTATTTCTTTGGCCAGAAATATGATGTTCTCTGCTTCTTTTCTCCATGCTAGCATCCTTACTTCTATCTGGAGCCTTGATGTTACATTTTTCCAACAATTTTCCAGTTATCTTACCTCTGTTCAACAGCTTACTAGGAAGTTTCCAATTGGTATCCTTGGCTTGAAGGTTCTTTTCTTCAGACAGCTTCGATTTGGTAACTTCATTTTCAGCACCCTCCTTCTTCTTGGTCGCCATGCTGCTGATTAATCTTTTACCAACAAAGATCTGTCATCGTCCTTCACGCTGATGCACTTCAAGCCCAATCACGAAGATGGTTCATATTTGTCACATCATCAGATAGGTGAAGTAAAGAATGACATAGCCAATCACCGTGCTGTAAGAAAAGCTTTCTGTCCATGGGTCTTCCACAAGTATTATTCATTTTAAATCCTATATTTCCAAGGGTTACACAATTACTGCCTGTCATGGCCATGCGTTTGAATGACCAAGCCAAGTTGATTTGAAAAAAAAAAAACCAAATCGAACCTGTAGTCATGTGCTCATATTCTTAAACTTAGGTAAGCTCCATTGCGTCTGGATCTATTACGTTGATCCTGGTGCCTATACTCCTTTATTGGTTCGACCAATCAGATCCCTGAAGCTGCCACATCTGAAGTGCTGCTATATTTAACGAACCACTGCATCTGCTCTTGATGAAAATGGCTCACAGTTGACTGTTTGATATTCTTCCGACAAAGACCAAACCTCCTAAGGTGAACTTCGAAATCAAAGACCCAGAAATGCCCCAATCTGTAAGAAACGGGACGCAATCCATGGTCACTACTCTAATTCATCCCCACAACAAGGCCAAAACCAATAAACCAGATCATTTGCAGGCCCGATCCTTCATGCCAATCTTCAAATCCAATCCAAATCTGACTGCTCCCTCAGATATGTCGATCCAAATCCCAATAGCAGACCGAATCATCCCACTAGACAACTTGATTCTTTATTTACAAGCAATAGGAAGGGGGGTAACTGAGAAGGTAAGATTTTTACCACGGAGACCAGGCAAAGCTCTGACATAGCGATTTCTTCGCCGGATAGGCTTACCGTAGCAGCTTATTGCCCCTTTCTTCTAGGGCAATCTGCCCCTTCTGCAAGGGACCCATTTCCCTGTATGCCCACCACGTTCGTCTTGTTCTTTTCCTTCAACGGACGGCCTAGAATTTGCCACGTAGATTCCCGCCATATCTTCCACTTTTACGGTCTTGATATGAGCACGTCTTACCCTGTTTTCCTTCCTTTTATGTTGTGGAATGACCTACTGCCCTTTACGTTGTGAAATTGCCCTTTATGTCCTTTAGTTGTGAAATTGCCATTTATGGACTTTACGTTGTGAAATGTCTAGGGGGACCAACCTCCCTTTTATTGTGCCTTTGGGAATGTTTGGCACCTCCACATTATATTTCAATGGTATTTTGTCGGTGTCATGTGCTCACACTCAAAGTCTCTGCTCCTTTAGTCGTGCTTCTCGCACCCACAGTTCATTGTCACCACCTCTCTCTGACTTGCCACGAAACTAAATTGCCCAAGAACAAGTGGAACTGCTCCTCGCATGATATCCTGCATGTTCATTGTCGTGCTTCTCGAATCCATATAGTTCATTGTCACCACCTTTCTCTGACTTGCCACGAAACCAAATTGCCCAAGAACAAATGGAACTGCTCCTCCCATGATATCCTGCATGTTAAATATCGCCCCTGGTCCGAATTCTATGACTTATCCACTTGTATTGTTCTTCCACTTTTTTCTCTTTGCCTTCTTCTTCTTCTTCTAGCATCTGTAATTGTGTGGCTTACAAAATTGATTCAGTCGTGTTCCTGCTTTACGCCTGGAACTTGTCTTTGTTTATGAATGCAGGTAGGCTCGTGCCTCGTCTAATCTATACATACAGAATTAAAAGTTAATATTCAAATGAAGATGGGAGGGTAATGCGCCATCATTATGTCGAGTTTACTAATCTCCATGTCAATTCTATAACGCATCATCATTGTGTCAAAGTATGCTAATATCTATGTCACTTCGGCGTTGAGGAACCATTCCAATAATTTACTATGTGCTAGATAAGCGTATGGGTGGAGAGCGTTTCATGTGGCACGGCAAAACAATGGATGTTAGCCTCGAGTGGTGTTGCTGCTACCAGTTTCCCACAAGAAGTTCCTAACATCGAGGCGGCTAGTTAGCATAAGCCACCCGAGAACTGAAATTCCAATGATTGGGATAGAGCTCTAAGCACTACCATCAGAAATTTCAAGCCCAAAAATTATCCAAAATAAATTTTGACAAGAATTTCAACATGTTGGTGGTTTACCTGGGAGTACTAGGACATTTGAGAAGATGGTATCTCACTATTGCCATTTTTAGTTACTAGATTATATTCTTTGGCATTTTACACAAAAAGAATATCAATGATGCACGGTCTATATATAAACTACATGATGTCTTCTATTCCTTTGGATTATATTACATTAAAATCATATTGAACATCTAAGGTTTGCCAAGCCATATTTAGAATGCACATGCTATATGCTATAGCCTATAAAGTCTTTGTTGTTAAACATTTACTTGTTCAAAATTGATTAAGACATGCGAGCTATCTCATGCAAAACTAAACAGTAGACATGGATAAACATGAAAAGGTATTTGCTAGTGTACCGATGAAACATGAATAGCCCTAGAGGGATCAGACGGGTCCTCTATTACAAGGTTTCTAAGCTAGTGGAAGTACCAAAAGAGGTTTCAAAGAGGACTTCTTCATATCTAGAGTTGAGTCAAGCACACTAAGTTGGACTTATAACTTAAGAAAAGAACATGTCCTCTTTGTAGTCCTTTTTACAAACTTGACGTTTGTACATCTCAAAGAACCAATCCTTAAGACTAGGAGAAACTCATCGCCACCATTAGATTTGTAGTTGGATACACATCAAATAAGCCGCTATGCATATTTGACTATATAATAAAAGAATAATGAATGTTTGAGTGGTTCAAACTTTCTTTTTGGGTTGCCCGAAGGATAAACCTTGGCTTTGGTGTTGGGGTCAAGGCATCTTTTGTTCTCATCCGTCCGATTCACTGACGGTTTATCTCTTTTGTCACTCCGTGTTAGGAGACGTGAGGCAACATGGTTGCTCTCCGTCGATTTGGAGTGCGTGCATTATCATGCTATTGGACTGTCGGAGATGGATGGATGGATGGATGGATGGATGGAGTTAATCTGCAAAGGGGTAACTCCAGCATCTCATACTCTGAGGTGGGTGGGTGGATGGGTGGATGGATGGATGGATGGATGGATGGATGGATGGATGGATGGATGGATGGAGTTAATCTGCAAAGGGGTAACTCCAGCATCTCATACTCTGAGGTTTCTCATCTTTTTGAGGTTCTTCTGAGCTTGGTGGAAAAAGAATAAAGTCTACGTTTGAAGAGGATGCTCCAGCAATTCATTTCTTGATGTTTACTTTTTGAGCTATAGCTTGCAAAATCTCAAACAAGTAACATGCAGGAGGTCTTCATCTATCCGATGGTTGTGCAATTTTTGGAAATAGTGTTTTTGCAAATTAATGGAGAATTTTTTACACTGTCCCATTTGGTTTCATTAGGATACGATGAAATTCTTTGGTTTGTGTTGTTATTATTAGGTGGAGGCGACTTGGTTGAATTCTTATAAGATATAGGCTACCTATGGAGTAGATTATAATAATGTGTTTCCACCTGCCAGTGTCCTTTCGTGCTAAGAAAAGAAAAAGAATAGGCTAGATGGAGTTTTACGGGGAAGGCGATGCGTTGAAAACAGGATTATCTCTGACCTGACCTCAAGAAAACTCTAGTTTGTGGGTCCATGGGATTGGGCTTCTCGTTTAACTAGATTTTCTACAGTTCTAGGGCAAACCGATCATGTGTGTTTAGCATTTTACTTCCTTTTTTCTTTTTCTTTTTCTTTTTCTTTTTTTAACCGTGAGTTGGAGGGATGGCCAGCCAGCCCACCCCCCCTCTTTGCTGACGATCGACCCTTTTCATTACCTGCTACTATAGGAGGAAGCCAGACAGTCTGCCTCAACACTCACTTCTTCACAGGTACTACTAGAGGTCGACGCCCAAAAAATCCCTCCGCGTATGCATGTCCCTGCAGCACGCATGGGGTCCTGGAAAAACCCAGTCCGCCACAGCGGGAGGACAACATACTACTCACGTGATGGGCCAGAACTTGCTATTGCAAGCAATCGCGTTTTTCGAAATGGTCCCGCTCCCGCAGGATAACTAAATATAAGTGCCGTTGCAAACGGCGAAATTCCAAAGCTCTAGGCCGTCGCTAAACACTTGAGACACACTAGAGTAGGAATGACCGCCTATCACAGCTCAAGGTTGTACATAATTGGAACGGATTCCAAACTCAGGCTACCAGGCATTTGCTAAGGCACTAGGAGGGGCAAGCAGAGGTCCATATATGTCAGGTTATTAGCAATACTAGCCTAGCAACCTTCTAATAATGTACCTGCCTTTCTGCCTCTCCTAGCATCTAAACGTCTAGAACTAAGAACATTGCAGATGCCACCTCTCATCTGCTACTCCCCCCCCCCCCCCCCCCCAATCTCCTTTTCAAACCGCTACCCAGAGTAATAGCTAATGGACACCCCTCTCAAGAATAGAATTGCCTCTCCTCTCAATTGAAACAACCAGAACTAGCAAAGCACAGCAGGAACATAAATCCAAGCCACAAGTGACAAGTGTGTATACCCCCCCCCCCCC
>JAANSK020000801.1:0-12499 GCA_011763485.2 Isoetes engelmannii
AGATCCGGTCGGTTGGACAGGCAAGCCTGTTGCAAATGAGGCACCACCGCGTGAAGCTTTCTATACCCTTCAGGTAGCTTCGCGTGCTTGGAGGCCAGATCAACGAGGTCCAACGGTTGATCCTATACGGTATTCCGTATTCGATCCGGAAAGTAACTATTGTAACTGCCAGACCCCCATGGTCTCTAAGGCCACTGTAGATTGATGTTTTTTATTCATTGGCAGTGTAAACCTGCTATGCAAATTTATTTATTGGTTGAGAAAACCTGCACTTTGTGTAATTGACGCATTCAATTTAATACAATCTTCATTGTTTTCATCTTTCATGGTTCGTGTTTTAGCTCTTACTATATAAGGTGTCGATTGGCTCAATACAATCATTGCAATTGAATTATACTTTATAAAAAAAGTGTTTAACACCTGGCAATTCAAGCAGCTGGTTGTGCCATTGAGGTTCTCGACTAGCGAGACGAGAAATTCATTACCACAAAATAAAGTTAGACAAAAATTTTAAACGTCCCTGGGCGCTGCCACAAGGCACAGAATTAGACACAAAAAAATTCGAACGTCATTAGGGGTCGAAAAATGCCCCTCGGGATAAAAGTTGGGAATGACATCTGACCCATTTTTTACAAATGCGACTTAATCGTGTAAAGGAAAGGAGAGACGTGACTCCTGAACTCAAATCTCCACCGCCTTTTGAGTGCACCATCACATTAGCCCTTTAAGAAAGGCCAATTGAGGAAAGAAGAAACATGGTCGGAATAGAAGTTTGCCAGAAAAATACATGGCAAAGGATGTTTCGATTAAATAGTGAAGAACGCAAGAAATAATGCAAATAGAAAACGGGAGTTTGACTAATCGAAATCGTTTTTGTTTTCTGGCATCATCTCGACAAAATGATTTGAGCTGCCGAAATAAGTTTCCTAAACAGAGACGTGGATGCCTTGATCTAAATGTTACAAAACACAAAATGACAGCAATAGAGAAAATGGTCGGATATGCTCTTCAGGTTCCAAAACTAACGCTCGGATAAATATTATATCGAGAAAATGTTACCGGCGTAAGAATTGAATTGAATTATTCGTTACCGTCCAAGAAACTGCATAAAGCTTTTCAAATATATGGCAACACGGGGCATATATTTATTAAAATGTTTGAACACCCCAGTATCTTATTGCAACCATCTTGCATTAACAGAGATCTCATCTTATCTTTTTTATTAATACAGACCACGACTTGCGCGACAACATCGGGCACACGTTTACTAGTTCTAAACTATAAAGCATCAATAACAGAACACTTCGCCAAAGTTTGAAAATAAAAGTTGAGTAGTTTACTCTATTCGCCACAAAATGTAACCTTTATATTCGTGATATTCGCCAACATTTGTATATCTTATATGTCTAAGAAAAAAATAAAAGCATCCCTGATGCAAAGCAACCAATGAACTAATCCAGGCTTTGAGAACTCCAGAAAGGAGCAAGTGTTGTAAAGCCTTGACAGGCAAGCACATGCCACAAGACTGCATCTGACCAAAACGAATTCTCCCTATGAACTTACAGATCAAGACCTTACTATAAGTCTGTCATGTCGAGGCCGAGCGCACAAACTTTTTACAAGCTACTTTGACTCTTGCTCCAGTTTCGTTGCTGCCCCAAACAAAATTACGTATAGTGGCCAGTATCTCCTTAAACTTTGAAGCTGGAGCCAGCAAACAAGAAGTGATATAAACATGAGTGTTATTCAAGACAGACCTAGCCACATGTATACGTCCAACCATTGAGAGTGAGGCACCTCTCCACCAGAGCAAAAGCCTCTGAAGACCTAAATGACCTGATCCCAGGATTGTGCAGCGTCAATCTCTATAGCAAATGGGACACCCATGAGTCTGGTGACAGTGTTCGGTAAAACTAATTTCTTGTTTGAGAAATTAGTTTTTATATAAAGAATGCTCCTGAAATGTCAGAAATGTCTGCTCCTACTAGCATCTCCACCTGTGTTTCAAAATGGCGCACCCAACTCCCAAGGTGTTGCCAATGAACCATTTGAAGAAAAAAAAGGCGTAAACCCAAGATTACTAAAATGCCAGTCGGAGATATTGTGAAGGGCAGAGGCACTAACTAGAAGGATCACTGGTTTGTTACACTTATTCGTCTTCGTGGACAATGCACGAAGAGTTTCTCGTTGCAACTGGTAGACATGGTTCGACATTTGGCACAAATTAGTGACGAAATCTCCATATTTGGACAATTTGGACAAGGATAGCGAGGGTTGCAAGAAGAAGTGGCAAGCAATGTATAAGGAGTACAAGACTGATAAAAATCAAAATGATGTGTCTAGTTCTAAAAGGAGTAAGACGTGCAAGTGGTATGATCTTATAGATCAATACATCAACCAAGATGCACATGTTGCACTAGCATTTCCTTATCTTAATGTAAAGAGTACAAGTATTAGAGCCAGATTCGACTACAAGGTCCGGTGTTAAAAGGAAAATTTTAGATAATTGTTGTGCTGTAGTGGAATCTCACCCTTAGATAACTGATGTGTTCCCCCTTAGTACCAGAATGAGACTTTTTTAAAGGAGAACTAAATGACTTATCGAATTATGCCGCGTGTCATTATCTAAACCATCCATCGTGGACCTTGCCAACGGCTTAACACTGCCGCCTCTCTTATAAGCCTCACCTCCGCCATCGCCACGGCTATGGCGAATCCGGCAACAAACGACCTAGGTTTTTTCAAATCTCCACAGTCCAAAGGAAGAAACTATGGATTCCGGCAACGGCCTTCAAAGCCAGCCTGGAAATCATCCCTCGAAGTTCAGAAGAAAAATCTCAAAAGAAAGCCAAATCATCCGCTCAAACAGCACGCAGCGGCCGGGACTTCTGGTACTACCTATAATCTGCTAGGCGCTGGAAGTGTTTTTAACGATCCAGTTCGTCTTATGAGTGGTTCAAGGTATAATCGAAGGTTAGCATCTGGCAAATCCTTTAGAAGAAAGCAAAAATTCGTGCCCCCTTCTACTCCTACCACTCCGTTTGCGCCCTCTGCTCCAAGAAATACTTCTTCTTTCCTTATGCGGGCTAGAGCTGGTAAAATTGATTCTTTTGTATCTCCCGATCCGACCACTCCGGCAGTTCTTTCTACTCCAGATATGGCCGCGGCTCCATCATACAGAGAAGGATTAGTAGAAGAAGTCAATAAAAAATGGGGCGTAAATGGTTATGGTTCCATGAAAGGTTTGATTTGTCTTCGAAGGTCTGATAATATGGAAATGGAGGAGGAAGAAGGGGCAGAATATGGAGGTGAATGCGATAGAGAAGAAGGGAGGTTGCTGCAGCCCTTAGATCACTGCTTGGATCAGGATTTAGCAAGGTTTGAAATGGTTTATCCTGGTTGCAAAACATTGGAAAATCATGAAGATTTGGCTGAGACAAAAATACAAGATGAGAAGAGCCACATTGAGCATCTGGAACGGGAGAATTTACTGCTGAAAGAGAAATTAAGGCACATGCGTATAGAGGCAGAGCATTTACGCCAGCAGTTGGAAACCTTTCGTCAGGGAGGAAACAAAGATGAAGAAGTAGATGGATGTTCTGCAGATAGCACAGAAGAATGAAGAACGTGAGTTTTTACTAAACCTTTATGCAAAAGCTAGGGTTAGAACTCCATTCGTTTCTTCTGATCTAAAGTTGTTAATTTCGTTTCTTCTAATCTGAAGTTGTTGTTTGTAACATATATTTTGTGGAAGCATACTCGTTCCCCATTCATTTGCTTGAGGAACATGTATAAAACTATCTCAGAAAATGTGAGAAGTTTGAAGCACATATGAATAAGCATCATTTGTATCTGGAAAAGGGCCAGGGAAGGGTTATTTTTAAGTAGTTTGCTTCTTTTTAATGCTTAGACTTTCAGGAGCGTGGCGAACTCCAAGCATTTGTCCTGCAGAATGTGATGGAACTGGGGCAAGTAATGTTTAATTTCTGCTATTGAATTACTGATTATGATGCCTGGCTTATAAACAGGCAAAGCATTTTAACCAGTGAAGGAATTGGACAAGTCTGGATTTGCTTTGTACATCAAATATCTTTGCTGATTTGTTTAATTTTTGTACAGAGATATACTATCCTGAATCAAGGTATGCATATAAGCAACCTTTGAGAATTCATTTTTTTCTTAGCATGAAATATAAGTACTCAAGTACCTATGCTACATTCTTTGAAGGAAACATGCTTTCTAATCACTCAACGCCATTTAGTTCCATGCACTTGGGTTGAGTTTTAGTCGTGCAGAATACGATGACAAGGAGCTAGCATATTTACTGCTGGATCTAATCCGTCTCCCTAAAGAGCTTCATTGTACTTCTGAAAATGTTCTTGTAAGTATTGAGCCCCCATGTTTTGTTAAGGTTTTAAATCCCCTAATTAACCAACACACGCACTATCACGTAATAACTAAGATGCTTGATTTATAATGAAGGGAATTTGGTCAAGCGTGCTGCGACAACTTTATATAAAAAAATTCTTACATTTGAACATACTCTTATGGATGCAACTACATTTTGGGTTATTTATTTTCAAATATCAACACCAATTGTCTATCTTAAATGGAATTCTAGTGCCTTAAAAACTTGGATTGTAATATACTTCTGGAATATAAGTCTACCATGGATGGTGTAGTACTCATATTGCCTTATTGGCAAAGAAATGTTTTGCCCTTATGAAAAAGCATTTCGCTGCTGTACTGTTTTTATGGTGTAGTCTGGCAAAAGAGACCTTTGTCCATTATGACAAAGCATTTCACCATTTGCAAAGAAGTAAGGATTTTCTTTTCCTAGAGGATGGCGACATGCTTATTGAAGGAAAAAAAGGGATGGAAATGAAGAGATCCAATCCAATCGGCTTATTTATGTAAGGTTCAAGAAGGCTTACAAGTATTGAAAATATCTCTCTTCATCCTAAAAAGATGCATCCCATGCTTGATCTTCAAATTTAGGAAGCAGTTCCAAGCACCATTATCAAGAAGCCATTGGATAATCTGCATGGGAGCAACCTATAGTGCCAAAAAGTTCCTTTTTTTTTGTTTTTGTTTGGCATACAATTTGAGATTGTAAATGTCTCACAATCAATACTTTGAATTGGACGCATCACATCCTCATCATTAGAGAGGCCATGTAATTCCAAAATCCTGGTCCGACCTAGTGTGAGATTACCGTCACAATGATAAGATAATATAAGGATTTTAACAGCCACGGAGATACTCGTGCAGTGGGATAGTACAATGAGCAATGAGCAGGGCATTAAGCTCAAACAAAGGGGCAAGGCCCCAACTAAAACAAAACAAATAGCCATAAGGCTAAACAGAGCATGGACAGGTAGCCCATGGGAATCCTAAAAATGGAATACCGAGTGTATAAAATACCTCAAATCTCTAAAAAATATTAAAACAAATACCCCATGGTCTAGAAAACAAACGACTATAGAGGAAATATAATCTGCGATCACCAAAATCTATGCTCCACAAGATTCGAACCTGAGTATTTCCATTGAGTAAAAAAGAAAAAGAATATTTTCTATTATGACATCCAAGTACATAAGACAGATGATTATGTGAACAATAGAAAGATACATCGTCAGGCGTGATAGCCCCGCTTTCAACAATTAATTTCATGATTGTATTTACCTGTTAACCAAATCATCAAAAGAAGTAGAAATGTTAGAATACCACAATCGCTGTAAAATAAGTAAAAGAAATGAGTATACAACAGACCAGATCGTCTCTCTCCCGAGAGATTCTTTTGACTTAATAGAACCAATCATGTGAAAGGAGACTGCTAAATCCGGTACAAAATAAGATCTTACAAGCCTATACCTTGAGATTAAATCTGCAGATGTGGCGCTTAACTACGTGAAAATTGGCACAAAAAGCAAAATAGGTTAGAACCCGCAAAAGGGCTCCAAATACCTACTCTTAAGGAGCTCTGATTTAACAGACACTAAAGTCGAGATTCTTCTACCATTTACTACGGATATGCAAATGCTTTGTGATATTCTTACATCCAAACTTTCGATAGAGACAGCATCTACTCAGCTACTCGATTTTCTTCTATTTATTGCAAAAATGAACTGGATTTGGACCTGCAAAAATAAATCGGCATGTACCTGTGCCATCACCACTGCATCTCAGATGGATGGATGGATGGATGGGTTTTTTAACGTCTATAGTAACTAAATTGGCCGTGGGACCCAAATAATAAAATGGGCAGGGAAGCTAATACAAAAAGGTAATGCTAATGCTAATGCTAATGGTAATTTTGTGCTACGTAATTATCTAGTCATAGCCATCCAAGGATTGAAAGGTCATTGGTCTAGAATGATTGCTGCTCCTTCTCTGTACACCACCCATTTCTTTTGAATGCAGGCTGCCCTCACCTTGCAGAGCTCCTTCTGACGGTTACACAATTGAAGAGGGGTGAGGTCCTCTTGTACTGTGAAAGTCGAAGCAGCTGCCACAATTTCCTCATTCGACGCTATCTCCCAAGCAACAAAAGCCTAAAACTGGAAATACCCATCGTATCCATAAAGTCCTGCCCTAAAAATAAAATATGCCATACTCTCCAAAGCTAAAAATACCCCATACACTTCCCCACTTTAGGGTATTTGTGCCTGCTCTAATTATTATGCAGATTATCAATTGGAGTCGACGAAGGAATTGGATCAACAAACATTTTATAAGGAGGAGAATGATCTTGATATAATCATATGCTGAGTGTTAATATTTCTATCTGATAAGGGAACATAAAGGTATTAGGATCTATATCAGCATAACAGCAACGCTTGAGACTTCCTCCACATGTTTCGATTGTGATCATGGTCTTGATCAGTAAGTTTACTACTTGACACGAGTGGGTTCTATGGGCAACTTCAACAAGGGCAAAATCTAGGTACATGTATGTTCACACGGGGGTTGACTCCGGGCAAGGAAAGCTGTTGGATGGGCATATTCACGACTTCTGCCTTGATTTGGACCGCAGATAGCGATCCTCGTTTGTGGGGTATGCTCATACAGATTTGGTTATACTGTATATGACAAGAATTAAAAAATACTATAAGGTTTGAGGTATTGTACTCAATTGTGTTGATTTCATACATATGTTATACTATTTTAAGGGATATAAAAGGGGCTCTCGCTGCCCTACGTCACCCTCCATGTGAATATGCACCCAAACCAAATGGGGTTTTAGGGGGAAGTTGATTTAGAATTGTTGGATGTAATGGTTTGCGGTATATGAAATTTTTTTTGGGCCCCTTCGGGGCCACACAAAGAAAACGAAGATTAAAAGCCAGGAGAAGAGATTGTGAAAAGTCAAGCAAACCATAGGTGTTTTTAAGTATCAAAACTAAGAGAATACCACCATGTGATTAACAATATCAAATACACAATCTATTATGGGATGGGATTTGAACCCATTATATCCTTGAACAAAATATCCTTCGAACACAATGATGGAAATTCTCAAAAGAGGCCATTGGTTCAATAACAACAATACTTGTATCTGCATCTATAATTGTAACATGTATGGGGCTACATGTAGAGGCAAACAGATTCCGAAGTACAAACTCCATTGCAAAGACTAGGCGAAATGCTCAAGCTGCGACCAAGCAAGAATATAATTTCTATGAAGTTCTTCAACATAGCAAAATTGGTTCCCTGGAAGTAGATGTGTGTATATTCTCAATTATGCATGTATTCTCAATTCTGCCCTTCTATGCCTCATCTGAATATGCACATGCATACACATGCACATACACACGCACACGCACATGCATACACATGCACAGTGTTCATGCACAAACACATGCGAAGAATGACAACAACCCTCGAATTGTTTCATCTAACGAAAATCAACGACCCATCAAGGGTGCACTCTAGAAATACTATTTAATACATCTCAACAAATACAACAACAAAATCATAGAAAAACCATGTGAAAAAACATATACAAATCTAAAAGTAATCCCCTGTTATTGAGCTAGATATTGAACATCACATGTCTTGGTCTTTGGTATTGTATCACCTGTTGTCTTGGTATTTGATGTCTATCCTCCGGGGTCGGGCTTCCAGGTTCGGTGGCCTGGGTTACTCCGACATTACTCATCTCTATGTTCTCAGTATTTGTGCTTTGTGACGCCAGGCGTAGTTTTTTCTTGTTGAGGATGCTCTATTAACTCCTTGGCCCTATAGTAAGAGGTCCTCTACTACCAAATGTGGGCTGTCACTCCCGCTACAGGGCTTGGAATGTAAGCTGGCTGGGCATTATTATGCTAACAGGACCGCATCGCATGTAGGTTGGATGAGCTTGCCATTGTCCTAGAGCTTTGTTTACGATGTTTTAGCATTTTGGTTTTGTTCTTGCTTCTAATGCTCATGTACTGCTGATGTGGGATTTTCCAACTCCCACACTCATTCAGATTAGGCGTGGCAGAGCCTTGAAATAGACTTGGCAGATTATAGCTTGGCAGATTTTGAGGAAGAAGCTCGGCAGATTTATACCTCTGATTTTTGAAAAAGAAGCTTGGCAGATTGGAAGAAATATGTAACATGAAGGATTCTGGAGATTCTTGAATGCTTGAAATAGGAAATTTTTGAAAGAGGGACACATCAGATTCTGGAAAAAAAAATGAGACGAGAAAGAGAAGATATGGAATAGTAAAAGGCAAAGTGAAAATTGAGAAATGTAATTAAAAGGTGGAAGGGCAAAAGCGTGGAAACTTGCAAAAGAATGAGAAAAAGTGATGGCTAAATAAAGGAGAGGAAAGTGGAGAAGGAACCGAAAAAGCAAAGTGAAAATTGATGAAGGAATTGAAACGTGAGAGGTAAAAAATATGGATAAAGGAAGAAGTTGGACAACAAAATAGAAATGAAGAAGAATATAAGGACTATTTGGGCACCTAACTTTTATTCAAGATAATCAAGATACAACTACAAAACTCGGGTGATCATTCATGGGGGAAGAGGACTCTCACCTCTCTTCCCAGGGCCTGCCACTACCCTTACTCCATGAAGATCCAAGAGCCAAAGAGGAGGAGACGTATGTCCCCTCAGCATATTTATATTTTTCGCCACAAATCTTCGCCATCCACTTGTCATGATCTTGGTCCTTCATTTTTACACTTCATCAATCTCCTACATCCTGTCTTCTTCTTCCTTTAACAACTTTTGTCTTTTTGTTTAACAATACGCACAAATTGATCTAGACCCTTAATTTTTAACAAGCACAAATTAATCTGGGCCTTAGACTTCACCTACCCCCATTAGACCTTTGATGTGTAATTCTTCCATGTTGATCCGGATTTTGTCAAAAATCCGGTCAACAACTGCCTTGTCTTTGTTGTCATGGTCTAGTGTTGCACTATAGGATCTCGTCTCTTTGATTTTCTCATGTTCTTGTTATCCAAGATTCCAGAGTGTTTCTATCTATGCAGCAGTACCTAGGGATCCCCACTTAGTCACGAGGACTAACCCCATTGAGTGCATGTGCAGTCCAGCGGGGCAGTCATTAGACAAATTGCGACATTGGGATCGTGGTTAAGATGGAAGCTTCTGGATTACTTGTTAACTATTATGAATGTATTGAGGATAGTGTTTCCTCTAGATATTGTTACATCTGATAAATGATTATATTATGATTGATTTTAGATTATTAAGAGTAAGAAGATTCCATTTTTCACCCTATTGCATTTACCAATCTAACAAGAGTCTTATAACAAGTTTATACAAGATCTCGAGTTGTTAGGAGATCACACAGTTGGTACCAGAGCGTGTTGGATTTTTGGGTGCTGACATTATGGATGATGAATTTAAGTTGAGGTTGTGGGATGGCTCCAATAGTTCTACTTTCAGATTTATTTGAAGATATGAAGAGAGTATTGTCTATAAGATCTATGGTTGCTATGGGAGTGAGTGAGGAGAGAAGTATCCATGTAGTCAAACTACTAATGTTGATGCTAAGGTAAAGTTTTCGTTGTGGCATGTTTCATACGAAGAATATCAACAGTACCTTAAGGGGATGTTGGTAAGGTTGAGAAGATGAACCGTACCACGTCTTCAATAGCAAAAAGTTTAATGGTTGCAATAGACTATTGTGATATGAGTTGGCTCTAGAAGAGACTATCGAATCACGCTTAGAAGATGATCTTGGCAGGGTAAAGAGCTTATAATGGGCCCATAGTAGACCGCTCGAGTATTCGATCTTTGAATGTGCTTGTTGGGCGTTCCCGAGACACCGACATAAATGGGTACTACTCATAAACGTTTAGATGGTTTTGCCCAGTTGGTTAAAAGCATTATTTCATTATTTATGGACAAAACTTGAATTCCTGGACTTTTTTAGAATTTCACGCGGACATGAGACAAAAGTGAATTTATTGACCATACTATACAATCAGTTGCCATCCCCATCTAGTGCCGAATACGTTTTAGCTACAAGTTGTGGAATCTTCATGGTGTTAGGAAGCTTCTTCCCATTGGATGGAGACAAGGCAAAGTCGATGGACTCTATGTCGATTCGATCATTGGGTGTTCATCTCTTCTTCCAGCAACTCACATAATTGGAAGGGTATACTTGCTTTCTCACCGAGACTGGTCCCCACCAAGTCACTTGGATGGTCTCGAAGTTCTTCTTCTTGTCATCCATCTGAGGCTCTTTAGTAGAGTAACCCACCCAAGTAGGGCATAGGATAAACATGCCCTTTTTATAAGTCTTTGAATGGATTGAATTCTAGTATAGGCATGTCTTTCCATGTACCAACATAGGTCGGAGTAATGCTCGTCAGCGGTTTCACCACTGCCACCATCTCAGGATGGTCTGCAGCTGCCTGCCTAGTTTGCGGCCAGAAGTCCTCATAGCACCCTTCAGAGTCTGTAATCTTCCCTAGTTCCTGCAAGAGGCGCATCTAATACTCAATCGACGTGGAAGTAAATTGTGTGAAACAGTCAGTGTTCTCTGAGTTTCCCATTTTATTTGTTAAGATTGCAAGCCAGTGCAAGATATGCTCATGGATACTGTTGTTTAACTGGCCCAAGTCTTTAATTGATTCCTTTGGAGGTATTTTAAGGTTTCCCAATCACATCAGGGGATTCCCATCTTGATCCTGTTTCCACATCCTAATATTTTCAGTAGATAGCCACTCCAAGGAGCTAGATCTAGCCTTGTAATACACGACTGGCCACTCTCCATTCATAGCAAAAATTGAAGGCAAGGGGGCTAGTGTGGCCTGTCAGCTGTCATTCCCATCATGAATGTATCTATCGATAAACCCTTTCCAATCTGGCAATTTGCCAACAATATATGGCACTGGAACCTTGAGATTGCATGTATAGAACTCATATAACCATTCAGGTCTGGTTAGCACCTCAACATTCTTTAGTGAGGATGACAGGTTGCCGAACAGTGCATCAATATCCTTGTGTGTGTGGTCGGGCATCATGAAACCCAACTCTATCTCCTTGAATACACCTAGATAAGTTAGGTAAGACAAGTATGAGAAGACATACCTATTCTTGTTCTGGCTAGATGCATTGTCTAGTTGCAGCAGGAGTGTTCGAGGTAGAGCCTTGAATGATGGCCCCTCTGGTGCTGGCTGTACAGCTGGCAAGCTAGCATTGGTTAGGGACAACTTCGAGGTTAGTGTCATGGTGTCCCTTAGTGCACTTTCCCATGATGATGTAGAGCTAAATGCCCCCCTCCATGTTCATGCACCATCTCTAACCTCTTCAAGATCCTATTCAAAGAACTGACATGGAAGTTTGAGTCGTCTGGCCAAAGATCCAAGTAAAAATTCCCATATGCACCCCCCCCCCCCTCCTCCCACCATGGCCATGTGTGGTAGCACCTGTTAGGGATGTCTTCCACTTGTCGAGCCTCCACAGAGACTTGATCGATTACTGCAACTTCAAAATCATTGTCTTCGCCTAGTCGATTTTGTCATGAATAATATACCCGGTAGCCATTGGATTCCTATGGGAGTACACTCTCCAAGACCAATACTGCGTACAACAAGATACTTGCTCCAACATGTGTGCCCTCCTTTGCTCATATAGGATGTTCCGTTCAGCCTGATCTTTTGTCTTCAACAACTTGGTGCGAATCACTTCACATGTATCGCATTTTGAGAATGCTATTTTCCTTGCAATTGTGGCATTCATGAAACTGTGATGCCACATCCTATGTAACCCGATATGAGCGACCTTCTTTCTAGTCAAGGCAACCACCTCAGCATTTATCTCCTCTAAAATGCATGTTCTACTGAACATGCCCGACAACTTTCTCACTTTCTCACATTCTCACGAATACCAAGATCATTCCTCCTGCTTCTGTGTGGCATTGATTCACAATTCTCTTTCACAAACATGGAGAAGACTGTCGCGGATGCCAAGGTGGAAGCTCTAGGTTTCATTGTTTCTACGTTACCATGCTCAGCCTTACGTATCCGCC
>JAANSK020000912.1:0-18906 GCA_011763485.2 Isoetes engelmannii
GCACCATGTTTTACAGGGGCAAGGACAGCAAATGGAAGAGAGGTCGTACAAAAATTTTGGTTCTGTCCTGAACATGTGCAACACACCTGGTATCCCTCTACTAACATATTACATGTGCCGGCTAGACCAGCTGATTGGCCAGTCAGTATTGGGATCTAATTGGGCAGTGAAGAGTAGGAAGTATTAGAAAGAGGGACTCTTCAGTTAGAGGGATCAACCCAAGTAATCCTTCCATGCAAAAGGACTCCACCACCACAAGTGACCCAATGATAGTTATGGTGCGCTTTGGGAAACGTATGAATAAAAGAACAAAGTTGGGAAAGGAAGCAGAAATAAGACTTGAACAAGCTCTGCAATTCGATTGTAATCTGATTTCGACAAAAGTCATCACACCTCAATTAGATGTCGAATATTGTATCAGAAGACCAAATGAAACATACAAGGTGAGAATCTGCAAATATCCAGATTGCACATGTGCAAATTTCTTGGCTAGAACAGCAAAACAAAAGTATACTCCATGCAAACATTTGATGTATGTTCTAGCCAAGATATTGAACCATGACCCAAGGTTGCACTTAGACATCATCCAACCTATGATCACAGATGATGTCTTGCGCTCAATCCTTCGATGATGTCCTAAGATGAATCCTTCATATGTATCTCTTTGAAATTAGTTTTATATGTTAAAGTTATCTTCATATTTTATTAAGTGAAGTGTGCACTATGCCTCATGCAATAATGATTAATTTTGAGTTAGGAGGTGCAAATTTATATATTCTAATCTTTTTTTTCTGTAATTAACCCTCTTTGCCATCTCAAAAAAAACCCTCAAAGAAAAATCCCCCCGTTCAACAGGGGTTAGGTCTTGGAATTTTTACAACTCAGCGCTGTGGAAAATTCTATCGGCAAGTGCGGAAGAGGGGTGCTTGAGGCAGCCATAGGGAAGATTGGAGCAAGTAAGGAGCGGAGAAAAGGAGTAAGCGATTTGCCAGAATTGTGAAGGAGGAAGAACGAAGAGGCACAAGAACGGAGTACGAAGAAAAATCCTAAATGTGGTATTTATGTGAAGCAAAGGGGCGCATTGATGAGGAGCGTCTGTCCGTGCGAAGGCTGAGTTGACAAGAGGTGGTTGGACACAAGGCAGAAAAAGTGATGATGAAAAGTGATGGTGGGCCGAGGTGGCCGAAGTGACGAAAAACAAATTTAAGGGGGGGAAAGAAAATGGTGAAGTGGCAGTGGTGACATCAGCAACTAGTTGGTGAAGAAAAATCATGTACCAAATCGTGAAAACCGTCATGTAGAAAATCGTGGAAAAAATCAGGGACAAAGTCGTGTGAATTGTCGTGCAAAAATTTGAGGAAGATGTCATGTGCAATATCGTGTAAAGACTCATAGGTGAAATCGGGCATGGAAAATCGTGTGTGATAGTGGGTGGGAATTTTCGTGTAAGCGATTGTGTATGAAAGAATCGTGTGTGTGATCGTGCTTGAGATGGGCAGATGGAAAATCTTAGCGGATGGTCGTGTATGACATCATGGATGAAAGATCGTGCATAAAGTCATGGGGGAAACCGTGGTGGAAAAGTCGTGCGTGACATGGTACATGTGTGGGAACTGCAAAAAGGATCGTGTGACTAGTCGTGTAACAAACCGGAACCAAAACAGGAAAGGAAATAATTTCGTCGATATAACCTCAATAGTAGAACTGAACAAAAAAAGAATATATACAAAAGAGAGTAAGTGGTATGAAACTGGGATTTATGGAGGATCGTGGAATAATCGGCAAGGGATGATGAAAAGAAGGGAGGTGTCTGAAAGAATGATAGATGAGGATGAGGGAGAAAATGAAATGGATGGATCGGCATGAATAGAAGCCGGAGGATGAGGTGGAGACGAGAGATGATATGGACGGAGGCAGAAGCCATTTACATGGGCAAGGATTGGTGTTCCATCGAGTTCTTGTAACTGATACACACCTGGAGACGGGTTCGCCGAAATTTGGAATGGACCAAGCCATTGAAATTTTAGCTTGCCTGGGTGGACCCGGTATTGGGAACCAAACAACAGCACAGTGTTGCCTATGAGAAAGAGCTTCTTGTGCAACTTCTAATCATGCCATTTCTTGCATTGTCACTTTCCAGCCAGGACACGAAGATACGCATCTCGGCGGACCTCGTCCAAATGCTGTAATTGATATACCCTTCCAGCCAGAGCAACAGAAGGATTCTTGGTCGTGGCAAGCTTAAACTGCAGGATGGGAAACTTGAACTGAAAGGGAAGTATTGCTTCTTGCCCATATACCAATTTAAATGGAGTCTGCCCCGTTGCAACCTTGAAGGTGGTGTTATAGGCCCAGATGACTGTGAAAAACTCTTCCTGCCAACCAGTTCTTGTAGGATCACAGATTTTGTTGAGCATATGGATCAATGTCTTGTTAGTGCTCTCTGTCAAACCATTACCTTGCGGATGGTATGCAGTGCTCTTGCTATGATGGATCCCTAAGTACTGAGTGAGAGCAGAAATAGTGTGGTTGACAACATGTACAACTCTGTCGGTAACCAATTCCACTAGGCAACCAAACCTGGTGATTACTTGATGATATAGCACCTTTGCCGTGCTTGCAGCCGTGTTATCAGATAAGGCACATGCGTCAGCCCACTTTGTGGCATAATCGGTGATGACCAAGATGTATCTAGCATGAGTGTGCTGGCTGGAGGATCAGTAGGGCCAACAAATCATCCCCCATATTGTAAAGGGAGTTGGAACAGCTATAGGCTGAAGTGGGCAGGCATCCCGAGCTGTGGGGCGCCCCATTCTTTGGCATGGGTTGCACTGTCGTGCAACTCGATGTGCATCTTTGAAAAGCGTGGGCCACCAATATCCTAACAGAAGTAACTTTCGAGCGGTGTTATCTCCACTGAAATGGCAACCACCATGTCTAGCATGAGCCTGATGGAGCAGCTCGTCTTGTTCATGAGACAAGACGCAACGCCTGAGTACCAAATCTGTGCCTGCACGATATAAGATATCTTCGATCATGGTATGGTAGTGGGCTTCTGGGATAAACTGAGTGTGGATGGCCTGGTTTTTGGAAGTACAGAGATGCAAATCTTCAGACAAAAGAGACCATATAAGTGATACTGGACCTGATCATGGACCAGTCGTCTTGTGGCAAAATCGTGCCTGTTTCTGTGCTCTGGTTCATGTGCACGGTCTTGGTTGTGTCCGTGCTTGGAGTCGTGGGTACAATCATGGCAAGAAATATGGGAGCATCCGGAAACGAGCCATTTGTACCCACCAAAGGATCATTATGTAGTCTGGAGAGGTAATCAGGGATTGTGTGAGATTTTTCGGGCTTATGAATGATGTCAAAAGGTGCAAATTGCTGAAGCAATAAAATCCCGGATTGGTTTATCCAATTTTGTAGAAAATGGCTGAGCCAACATAGCTCCAATGGCAAATGCAGAGACATCGACATGCACATGAAAGGGCCTAGTCCAGTAAGGAGGAGTGAGAACCGGAGCCTGAGTGCCCAATTGCTTCAAATTTTCAAAAAATTCTTCGACCTCTGGGGACCGTTTCCAGGAGCGTTCATCTCCAATGAGCTTATACAAAGGGCCGCTACCAGGAGCAAGAGCTGGAATGAAAGTGCTATAGTAATTGATTTTCCCCATGAAGCTTCAGGTCTCCTTGATGTTGAGCGCCTCGATGTAGCACAAAAAGAGCTCTTCTCCGAGTTCAAAGTGATGCCCGTGTTTGCACACCCCGGAAAGATTTGAGCCAATTTGGACAGGTGTGTAGATCTGCTTTTATAAGCTAAGAAATCGTTCTGGAAAACCTGCAAGAAGGGGTTAACTGACATGAAGTCCCAAAAAACCCTTAGCATTATCCGTTGAAACGTGCTGGACGAATTGGACAACCCAAAAGGCACGACTTTATAGGCGTATGTCCCCCACGACGTGGTGAACGTCGTCTTCAACTGATCTTCTTGCCTTATGGAAATTTGGTTGTATCCTGAGAAGCCGTCCATAAAGGAGTACATTTCGTGTCCTGCAACATCTTCTAGGACGTGGTCAGTGAAGGGCAATGGGAAATGGTCTCTTTCAGTGGCCGCATTCAATTTGCGGTAGACTACACAGACCCGAATCTTCCCATTCTTTTTCAAGACCATAAATGGGCTGACCCATTCAGAATGTTTAACTTCATAGATGAGCCCGACAGTTAGCAGTTTATACATTTCACCTTCGACACGGTCCTTGAAGTTAAGATTTAAACGATACTGGCATTGATATAGAGGTTGTGCATCAGGTTTCGTCAGAATGGACAATTGTCTAAGGGCCGGGTCAATCCCTCGGAGATCAGAGTAGTTCCAGGCAAAAACATGTCAAAACTCTGTCAGCAACTTGAGCAAATCAGCACGAAATTCATCTTGAAGACCTGCAGCAATTCTCACAGGCTACTCGAAACCAATGTCGACAACCTCCAAGGGGGTATCAATATGCGATTGCATAATGCACTCTACGAGTGCATGTGCAGGTGGGTAAGCAAGCTCAGGTGGATCAGAAGATGTGGTGGTGAAAACGAGGGTAGTGGCAGAGGACAAAGTGGCATTGGAATGAAGATCGGGTGAAGGAGTTGTAGATGGAGAGCGTAGTGCATTTGTAGAAGAACAGTTGAAGAAGAAGGTTGATCAGTTGCAGAAGATGAAGCTGAATCATTTGTCACAATATCAACATGATGTGAATTGAACACAGGTGAAGTAGGCAAACATTAGCTGATGCACAGGAATCGTGTAAGAGTCGGGTCTGTCATTTATCTCAATAATAGGAACAACATGGTTATTATACTCAAAATCCATACCCATAGGTGGTGCAGCACTGAGAGGGGCTGAAAGTGGAAAAGCTGAGGAAGAAGCAGATGATGAATCTTGGAAAGCTTTGTTGGAAGCAGAAGTGAGTGGAATGATATCAGCATGGTAGGAATTATGCATCCGAGAATTGGAAAGAGCAGCAAGGGCCTCATCACTATAGAGTTCATTATACGCCCACGGATCGGGAACATATGGTGATTGAGTGGAACAGAAAGCAACCATGGCAGTATCATTATCGGGATCACTATTTGAAAAGTGGTCCTCCTTGTGCTCAATAGAAATGATTCTGTCGTGGTAAGATCCAGCATGGTCGTGTATCGTGCATCAGAAATTTCCAGCACATCTTGTCGCCAATTATGTTGCCCTTCAGCTTGGCATAGAAAAGGGCGACCTACGAGCATCTCATAATCCCAGAGGTCCTGCTCACGTTGTAGAACCCCGAAATCCAATGTGAACTTCAGCTCGCCAATGTGTAGCTTAATATTCTTGGCGATGCCTTGTGGACTAGCAATGGTCCCATTAGCCAACTCTATATCATATGCAGGCCGGTGTAAGAATTGCAGATCCAGGTGCCTTTTCAACCGATCAGTTATGAGGTTGACCGCATTACCCACATCAATTTGCACTTGGTTAATCCTGTGCGAGCCAACATAAGCGTCCATCAGGGTAGTGGTACCCACGACTCCGACCAGGACGGTCAGAAGTGGACTGAAAGATGGAAAGATAGGACAAATAGAATGTAGAGTGCACAGACTGATGGAGATTTTGATGGTTTGAAATGTATGGATGAGCTCGGGAGGAACTGAAGTGGTCTGGAGTTGTGGAACTTTGAGAAGTGAAAGATGACTGGTAGGGATAGATAAAGTTTGGTACTGGTGAGGGCTTCTTGTACTTCAAAATGCACGGCATGATTTGAAGGTAATGCCACCCTCTGGAATTGTAGGCAATTGGGTAACAACCTCATGAAACGTTTGTGAAGCCATAGGAAGGTCGATGTGATTCTTTTCCTTTGTGTGCCCTGGTGGTGGTGAAGACAGCTTTTGGGGCCATACCACTAATAGCCTTTTACTCATACAACACCTCCACTACCTCCAGTGGCCGTGGCTGCAGCAGTTTTTAAAGTCACGATCTGTTTCCCGATCTTTGGGACTTTGCATGGAAAACTTTCCATTGCGCAGAGCACCGCAGCCCATCTTGTTGAATCTAATGCCTTGGCCATTCCGGCCATTCTCAATGGCCACCAAGAACCTTTGCTCAAATTTCACTTATTCAGCACCACTTTGGAAGGTCAGCCTAAGGAATGGCTACTAACAAACAAGAAAAATTGGCATGAGAACTGGTCTCTTATGAGACATGCTTTCCTGGCTCACTATAGTTGCACTGCGGACGATTCACAGCTACTCACTCATTTGGCTAAGCGGCGACAGAAGGCTATCGAGTCACCACAGGAACTTGCTGACCACATATTGCTTCTGGTAACCAAGCTAGTGGAGACTCCATCCAACAATCAGCTCCTGGGCCCTAGCTTGGTTTTTGCAGGGCCTGAATTAGCAGATCCGAGTGTACAAGGCACTAGACACTAGAGGATGCTATCAAGGCTGCCAACCGATCTGCGAATATTGCAATACGCACACCTTTTGGCTGAGGATGCTGCTCACTCTATGCTTATACACGTTGTGCCTCCACGACTTGCACGATCAGTTTCTACCTAGAGTCACATCTGGTGCAGCCATTGCTCCGTGCCTAGACACCGCGTAACCAAATGTAGTGCTTTAATGGGTGCTAGGCAATTTTGTGTCTTTTGTGTTCTGCTGCGTGCCGCTTCCTGTGATGTTGGACCTACGGCTTTCGTGAAGAAGACCCTTTACCATAGTGACCTTTGTATAACATTAACGTAGTGTCAATTATTAACAATTTGTACCTTGAAGCTTCACTCGTAGTTGGGATGTACCTTTTAAATAATATCAACGTATTCTTTCTCCAAATCCACAAAATCCCTTCTCTAGCTTCTTGAATTATGCCTGCACACATTGAACATAGGCCACATATGTCATAATATGCCTTTCTTACGATTTCTTTCATAGTTACAATTTGTCTTCTTGCAGAGTAGATATGGAAATTAAAAGAATTAGAAAAACTCGTAAACTAATTTCAACATGCACATACTCAGCTAGTGTATTTTATAAGCCTTTCTTTCTAGGTTTAGATTTGCTCCTGGATATCTCTAACGATTAAAAGATTTGACCAAGGAAAGTATTCTCAAGATATGTTCAGCGTTCTGGCTCTAGCTGCAAAAATGAACCAAATTTAGAAACAAAGCATTTCAAATAACTTCCAACAAATCATTTAGATTATTGAGACAAACAGGAATAGAGATATGTGTAAAGCAACATAATTCTTTTAGCCTATAGTGCATATGGCGCAGGATGGCTGCAAGAGAAAGGCATTATTACATAGATGTTGCAAAAGAAATATCAGAAAATAAAACACACAAAATGGGTACTCAATAGCAGAAGGCATTTCGAAAGATATTTGGGTCTGATCCGTCATCAATTATGTATTAGGGAGGGGAATTTGTGGCTCGTCTTTAGTATGCTGTAAGCTAAGGCAGCCCAAACGAAACTCATAGAGCTCTCACAATTCTGCTCCCTATTGAAAATGCAACTCTTCTCTGTAACTATCTTAGACGAAGTTTAAAAAATAGGAAACCAATTAAAGCTCGAAAACCATGAGTAAATTTATGGTTTCCTTTCATGAATAGATTTATATTAGCATATGTGGATTGCTTTCAAAAATAATCACATGACTTTTCCTGTTTATGGTAAAAATAATAATCTCTGCATCATGCATATAAAATTATATGAGCATATGAGGAATATCACTTCATTGCTTTAAGAAATAATTACATAACTTTTTATGGTCATGGTAAAGATAATGATATCTATCTTATGCATATTAAAATATGAGTATATGGCATACAACTTTCTATGCTTTAATCTCATGGCTTTTCATAGTTTGCAAGTAATTACGTGGGTTTCCTTTCCATGGTTCTAAATTTTTATCATATCTAGCAATAATATTCACCACAAAAACTTTTGGGTATACTTTGTAGAACATATCAATTTCCATGCAAGAGGAACCATACCTTTCCATCTTGGTCAATCACATAGATAATTCTATCATGCTCAATAATTATAATATCTATAGTAGCTTTCAGACTTTATGATTTACATATGCTACCTTTAAGCAATCTATATTACATCAAGGAAAACTTCTTATATACAACCACAGATATGGAAAGTACAAATATGATGTTCATAAGGTCAGTATGTTTAGTTTTTAGACTCAACAATCTTTCTATGACTTAAATGTGTAGTATTAAGCAATGTGATAGGAATCCTCCAAATAGAAGCAAATACCTATAAACACATCTGAAACAAACCAAAGACTTCCATGTTGCACCGCTAGAAATATAAATGGCACCAAGGCAAAGTCTTCAGTTCCTTCAGATAAAGAATCATTCTTTTATTTCTAGTGATCTTTTTGCAACTTCAAATTCTAACAATGATCATGCATCAAGAGGATATAGTTTATCATTAATAAAGAACTGACTATTCAATGTGAATACTACTTTCTATCCCCCTTTTTTTTTCTCTCCTACTATCTCAAAGCAGGGTTAGTCACCAAACTTTCAATATCTCAAAAAGTGCCTATCCTTTCTTGCTGATTTTTTGTTGCTAGATAAACTAGACTCCAAAATCTTTCCAGCAAGCTTTGAATTGCACGAATTCGATATTTATTACGAGAGTTATGGCGCTTTAAACTCGGCCTCTTTTTCTCTCTATGGCTACGACTTTCTACTTTTGCTTTTGCATCAAAAACTAATTCTTATACTAATGAACCTAACTCTAATACCATGTTGGAAATCTGACATCCAAGGAAACAGAAAGATGCAGCAAGGCAAAGAGAAAGAGAACACAAGATAATCTCAATGTGAATGTATTATTCATGAAGAGTGCCTGCTCTTATCTACAATGAAAAGCTAAAAGGCAAAAGGTCATTTTAGTTCCTTGAGACTCCATCAGCCATCAATAGACAATGAGCTATCAATAGACAAAGGCTAAGCTTACATGGATGTATCGTATTTTCTTCGCGGATGGTCGGATGGCGCCTTAACGTCACATCACAACACCCAACGGCATATAAAACACCTACTAACTCGTATGACGCAGAAAAAACTTTCACTTCGGCCGTTGGATGAGGGCAAATACCCAATCCCATCCATTTAATTAGAATATACCAATAATATGCAATCACCCTACCAAATAAAGGATTTGCCCTTCGGGCAACCCAAAAAGTTTGGTCCTATGAATCTCTAAGTAAGAAAAACCATACTAGTGAATCCTGATGCATTATGCTTGCTTGATCCACGTTCCTCTGCTAAGAAATGATTCAATGCATGGTCAATCCAAGGTTGTGCAAGTTAAATACATTAATTGTAAAGTTGATAAAATTGCCAATTGACATGCTATGGTGATTATGTACTCGGGCCATATACACACTTGCACGCCCCATATTGTGGAAGTCGTTTTTTTATTCCCCAAAGCATCTTGGTATTCACCCATCCCGTTTTTTAAATTGGATGGTATATAAATCTGGTCTTCTAGGCCCTCCGAATAGACTATATTGTTGTTAACCGTGACAAAGGAGCTCCAAATTTACTTGTGTTTTAGATAGGAGGAACCTTCTATCATAGGGATCCCCTTGAGTGGTGATCTCCCTACTTGGCAAATTCAAAGGGACCCTTTTTGGTTAGAATCTTTCTATAAAAGTCATTACTTTGCCTGATTGTCATGTTCTCCTTACATCGTTGTAGCTATTGAGACGTCTAATCTTCTAAGGCTTGGTTAGATATCCAATGTTATCTTGATGCGTATCTTCCTTTTCTCCCCCCTTTTTTTTGGTTGTTTTGCGCCGGGGGGGGGGGGGGGCCTCGAGACCATCTTTGGACTACCATCTTTTCTATGTTTGCTCAAGGTTTTGCTTCTATAGACTCTTGGAACTATGCTTGATCACACATCATATGACGGGGTTATCCTTGGTCTTATGCCGTCTGAAGGGGGTGGTCTTAGCTCATGAGTATATGACTGCCATTAATCATAAGATGAAATGTTCATCCCAATTTAGAACATCTCACGACATTGTTGGCCAAGGGCTAATCATTCTTGATATTTTTTGAGCTCGTGTGCAAAAGCCCGATGTTTGAAAACTCGATTGCCATGTTAAGATTGCAAATGAATGAAGACAAGAAATCAATGTTGCGTGCCAAAGTCTAGAAACATAGGACAATAAACAAACTATATATAGGAAGGTACGAAGAAAGATTAATTGATAGATAGAGTTTTAACATCCTATCCATCGAAAAGATTTTAGGGGAGGGCCGCAAATAGTGTTCAACCTGTTGTGTGTAATAAAGTAGGATTGAATAAACCTAGATTGAATAAAGTGTGTAAAGTAAGTGGGTTCAACCTTAATCTCCAATCTTGATCCACAATAAGGTATTTGAATTATTCAACTATATAGATAACCACAAATATCCTTTCACTGTGTATGATTTTGTAACAATTATGTTGTTAATATGTGATGATCCTTATATCCACATCACCATAAGTGGCATTTGAAAGTAACAATTATGTTGTTTATATGTGATGATCCTTAATGTCCATATACGTGTGCATACATCACCATAAGTCGCATTTGAAAATAATAAATGAACCGAACTGGAAAGAGAATTGTTAAGTGTCAAAAAAGTAACTCAACTCCTAAGGACAAATGTCAATATCTTTGAGTTGAAAATGAGTTTGATTGGCACCCAAAGGTACTTCATATTGTGGCAGTGGTCTAAAAATGTGGATGATTTTATTATCTTATAATAAATTGTCTGTCCATAAAATAGAATTTTTATTTCAACCCTCATAAGTTTTTATTATGTTTAGTATTGCATGTATAACAGAATTTGCTGAGTTTTCTGATGAATTTTTTGGAGCAGTCCACTCTTGATAATGGTGGAGGCTTGCAGTAAAGTCAGTGAAGAGACCATCAATTCCAATCTTGTTTATCCAGTAATCATATTCTTGATATGCATCTTGGTGGAAGTCAAAGTGCAGATAAGGTGCTTCATTGCGATAAGTATAAGGATGCATCTGAGAGTTGCACAAGTTAGAATCCCAAATTCAGTCATACAAATTCATTTGAAGTCTGGTTACCTGAAGATTATGCGCATGCGCCTTTGCGACCAAATCAGTGGGTGTGGTTAAATAATTTTGAAGATTTGAAGGCACTACTGTGTCCTTCCAAGGTCCAATCCCCACAACATACTTTCTAATAAAACTTAGATATGTATCAGATGTGATTTCTGCATATGACTGAAGAAAGAAATTGGTGAGAACTACAATCCAAGAGTCTAGAACAGATTAAAAGCCACTTTTACCTGATTAGTGTCCTGAGTGCGAACTGTAATGTCATCAATGAGAAAAATCTTAGGGGAATTTGTGAGATTTGAAGCGTAAATGAGAGAACTTGGAGCAAATGATTGTATAAAAACAGGCTGACTGAGCCATTCTTTTGAAAGGTATTCTCCATTATATCCATATTTTAATAATGTCTCAATAAATACATCTTCAAGTACTTTTCCTTTTGGCCATTTAACCTAAAAAGCAAGGAGCAAATCACTGAGCTGCAAGTCACTGATCAACAGAAAGAAATCAACGTATAGAGTTCACATACATGTTTGTTAATAAATACTGGGCTCTTGATCTCAGGATAAATGCCAACAATTCGTGGAGCATCTAGTGCAATTGAAATAAACTCCTCGAATGTAATAATAGGGAACATTCCTAATGTAGATCATAGAGGTGAATTAGTTTCAAAGCAAGCCAAAGAAGATAGCAATTAATCCTCTAACCATTATAGGATGAATCTCGAAAAGGGAAACGCTGAACAGCTCTGAGTTTGCTAATCTCCTCAAATGTAAAATCCACTGCAAGCAGCCAAAATATGCATTATAAAAACTAGAAAATCATAATTACAAAAAATGACATGAAGGAAATGCACCTGTAAAGAATCCTGTTATATTAAAACCTTCACATTCATATGTTCTGCGACGATTAGCAAATTCCTTATGCTTCGCAATATCAGTAGTATCATCCAAAATAACATCATGGAAACATATGAGAACACCATCCTTTGTGGCGGTTATATCAGACTCAATAAAATCAGCACCTTCTTCTATAGCTCTCTGTAATCACCAAACAAACTAAAGCTAATTCAAGGGCTGACATGATAAAAGTAGAACAAAAAAAGGTGAGGCAAAAATAAAAAATGCTTGCAGAACATCTAATCCAAGGGCTGACATGATACAAAGTTGAAAAAGGAGAGGTGAAGCAACAATGAAAGGGCATTCATACATACCAGGTAGGCGGGTCCAGTTTCCTCAGGCAATTCACCATTTGATCCTCGATGAGCAATGTTAAAGGGGCGCCATGTCTGCAAGGGCTGCATAATATGCCCATTAGGCTTGCTAGGAAGAGGATTAGGGTAATGCCGGGATGCCCATGCTGTTACTGCAAATTGCACAGAAAAAAACAGCAACAGCAGCAACACTGCAAGAAAAAAAACCACAGAATTTAAGCTACTGACGGAGAAGTTTACAATGTGCAATCTGGAATAATGAAGTAACAGAAAAGCTTACAATGAGCTAGCATGGTGTAGATGTCCTCACTAAAACGGCGAGTTTAATACATAGCTTGACAGGCACGCAGCTCCCCTTTGGCCAGTTACATGCACCTTTTTTCAATCCTGTCATTTATATCCTAGAATACAGAATAAACGCACTTGGAATATGCTAGTACAGTACCTTATTTCCGGGCTTCCAATCTAGATTTGGCTCTGTGCTTATTTTTGCTCACCGGATCTAATTTGCCGGCATCGACAACATGCATGATTTCTCATGTCGGTGGTTAAAATACCCAGAATTTATAAATGTTTGAAATAACGAAAAAAAATATGAAGGATAGTTACCAGGAAGGAACGGGAACTTTTTGGGAACTTTGGATTTAAAATCCGGAACGGGAATGGGAAGGGATGGGAGCGAGAACGGGATGGGAACGGGATATTTGAGTATATTCGACAAACATTCGAGTATATTCGAGGGAAAATTCGAGTCGAGGAATATTCTATTTTCTATCGGGAACTAAAGTGAGAACTCGGGAACTCTAAATCCTCGGGAACTAGTTCCGGAATGGGAACCAAGTTCGGAACTTAGCTCCCGGTAACTATGGAACGATAGCAATGTCGTTGAAAGTGAGAAGCATACCCTATTTTGCACTTCTTTTTCAAGCTCCAAAAATGTTTAATTGCTGAGTTATGGGCAATTCCCTTATCGCTCATCCATCCTTATCGCTCATTCCTGGCCATTGATGGCCAGGATATTCCAATAAAGATTCCCTCTAGGGGAACCTCGGTCGTCCGTGGAAATTGAGATTGTCCCAAATCCCAATTTCCACGTAGGACTATGATTTCCTTCCAATGGTTCCCAAGTCAATGATACAGTCAATCTTGAGTCAACCCTGTAAGTACCTGCAATATTATTGTACAAGTAAACATGAGCTGGGGGATTCGAACCCCCTCCGCACAGCGGAATCCATATAACTCCACCACGGCCTAAAGCCGGGGGGCTAATCCCATGCACAAATGCAGAATCACACATGCCTTCAAAACATAGCAACCTCAACAGTTTCCATTCACTTCAATCTCCAGAGTATTTCATATACTTCAAGCCTGAGAACAACAGTCCACATTAAACATAAAGGAACATAAGGGAATAAGACAATACAGCAGAGTAACAAAACAAATATTTGCTCTCTACAAAAACAAAGGCAATGGAAAAAATGGAAACAGGATTATGCTTAAGACAAAGAACAGGAAGACTACTTGTTCACTGTTCCAGATGTTAGCACCTCCGCATTTACCTGAGCAACTAAGTAATTATCAACATCTTTGCTATTGAAAAGAATGCAAGGAAGGCACAAATGTAGCAGCACACATGCCATGAATCCGTAATAAGCCCATCGCAACCAAACGGAAGAAGACAAAATTCGTTGTTGCAGAAGCCAGACGATTCCCCCAAAGGAATTTCACCACATCCCAAAAGCAAAAGCTTGAAGACCTCAAACCACGAGCTTAAGACACGCACCTGCAGCAGCCGGATTTGATGCGCAATGACTGGCCGAAGCCCATATCTACTGCCATATCTAGCAGAGTCCACAGGCGGAATCCCTCCGCCATGGCCGGCCTGCGTTCTTCGCCATGCCCAGCTTTAAATAGAAATCTCGACTTCAAATAGAAACCCCAAATAGAAAAATTCTAAACCATTGCAAGTTCCAAATCCCACTTTCCACATCAGCCTACATACGGTTTGCAATACAAATACCTACGCAACACCATTACCTTTCTTATGTTATCCCGTACCCTTTCTTAATTGTGGGAACCTTATGGGCAATTCCCTTATTTTGCTCATTGGATATCACTCAAACATGGTTTCATGCTTATTGTTTCTATCATAATACATTACACACGAACTAACTTGCGAAGAGTGGGAGCGTTTTCCTTGTGATATATATATCTATGTTTGTCCCTACCAAATTTTTCAGAGAGAAATCCTCAATTGCCTAAATTCTGGGCAGCAACCCAAGCAAGACTAATCTTAGTGAACATGAAATTCATTTGACTTATATATAGTTGCTCCAAATCATCTTATGAAGCTAAATAAGGCCTGTGTTTGTCCTTTATAAGATATCTTCCTCTTGATGTTTTCATTACTATTATAAGTAAGATGATCAAAAGTTCGAGAGTAAGTTAACAATAAACCATGTTATTGTCGTTCCTTCACACATGGCCCCTCAAGTTTATAATGATCTAAAAGTTGAGATCAATCTTGTTTAGTGGATCCACTTGAGGCATAACACACCGCTACATAAAACCCTAGGGTGTTATGAAATGTAATGGAGCCATAACACACTGCTACTTCATAACACCCTAGGATGTTATGAAATGGACGATCTAGATCGATTCTAATGGTGATTGGACGGCCCAAAAAATGGCGAAAACTCTCGGGGACGATGTATTAAGGGCGATACACTGCACAACCTCGCCATTTTGATGGCCCTCAATTTTATTTTATTTTTTTCAGTAACACCCTCGGGCCAAGGCGTTATCCACTCCTTAGAAATCGTGTTGCAGCTAAACCCTGCTGAGGTTACTTGTCAAGGACATCAGATGACTACCATGTTACACGCCATGGACGGCAGGCGTTGTTACTATGCAGCATCTTTAACTTGATCATTTGCAATGGGCTGGCATAGTGGCCGTCCTCCGGCCGGTGCACTTGTAGACAGGAGAACCAGGGAGGCGGCTCCAGTGTTGTGGATTACATCCTGGGTGGGGAGAGGGGGGGGGGGGAAGGAGGACATGATCTGCATCTGATTTCCCATTTTGGCATTGGAACAGATAGTCAGGACTAGGAAGTAGACTCAGACCACCAACCCCTTCTCCTGCACATAGACTGGCAGGTGGTCCGCTCGTCCATTACCTCAACATCCCATGTGCCCCAGCTGCGCCTGGACTACGACCAAGCAGAGATCTATGCCAAAGTGTTTGAGCATGACCCGGAGGGAATACTGCAACTTCCCACACTGCAGCAACAAACTGCCAGTTGACTCAGTTGCTTTTGACGGCCGTTGACAGAGAGGCCGCTCACGGAGACCGTTAGGAGCTACCATCTTCCTCCGCAACCGGTGGTTTTGATGACGAATATAAGAAGTTCAAACGTTGGCTTTGTCATGTCACTGATCTCACCTTGTGCCCACATGCAATCAGCCAGTACCGTGCCTTCCTCAAGGGAAAGAAGGCCAGATGCCCTGCTGAACACCAGCAACAGATGTTCTATCTCTTGGATCGACACCCCAAGACATTCTAGAGAAGGGTATTGAGCAAGTCTCTCCAACCTATAGGGAACACTACCTCCGAGAAGTGGGTGCAATACTTCCAGCGCCTTTATGATCCACTAGAAGGTCGGACAGCAGTACCCCTACGATGGGCCTGCCATTAGTCATTACAAAGGCGGATGTTATAATGGATCTACAATGCCTCGCCAATGGGAAGGTAGCAGATTTGGATGCATGCAGACGGAGCTCCTCAAAGCAGCTAGATAGCAGTTTTGCAACATCAAAATTAACTTGATTCTTGCACACAGATGCACGAAACAGAATTCCGCCATAGACAGAATTGGAGAAATCTAGCAACAAAGAAATTCATAATATTTATACTGTGAAGAACTCCAAAACCGCCAAATTTGCTTTCAAATTACATGCCGAACATGGCGTCATCACCTCGCATCAGCAGCACGGATCAGCAACCCGCACGGATTGCTGAAGTGGCAATTTCCTGGGCTTCGGATCGACCAACATAATTTGGCGCCCATGAGGAAATGGCGCGTGAAGGGCTTTGACGAGCGATAAAAATGTCACTTGACGGGTCCAGCACCCGACCAGCACATGCGTCGCCCACATAAAAAATTGAGTACCTCTAAAAAAAACACACCCAACTCAGCTGTGCCCTTCGATGCGGTATTGAATTGTGTTACACGATTGTACAGTCTACCAGCAATACTTATTATTGCTAAGGTTTTTCCGTCGAAAACCCTCCGAGGCGAGGGTTTTTTAGTCCTGACAATAATATGCTTGGTGCTCTCTCTTTGTTTGGGTCCCATAGGCCAATCGATCGCTGTGGACAATAAAAAATATATTCTATATTCTATTCTTAGTCACAAACGTATAGCGGATTGAGTTGATTTTGATGATTTTTCACTGCCTCCATGTGGACTACGCAGATTGTTGTGGATAATATGTGGACTATGGTTATGTCACTGTCAATATGATACCTTGTGGTTAGCAAAATTAATGATGTAATATATCAACCCGTATGATCTTAACTGGCAGCATTTAGGACTGTATAACTAAACTGTGACGTTTCCAGATGAGAACACAACCATTTTTCATCGAAAAATAAGTTAAGCTACATACAGAGGTCATATGCTCGTATGTACTTTCAAACCTAAAACAGGAACTAGGTGTGCTCAACAGTAATTATATGCAATGCATAAGTCTTGCGGAATTGGAATTCTACTGGCATAGGGTTAATAATGCTCAACAGTAATTATATGCAATGCATAAGCCTTGAGGAATTGGAATTCTACTGGCATAGGGTTGTCACCAAAAACTGAAAACTCAGATCAGCACTCTAATCTTACATGATTTTAGAAGACAGAAGTCGATGGAAGGGAACAAATAAAATGTCTGCAAAAGCACACAATACCAGCCATTGCCATTACCATAACAAATATCTTTATTCCTAAATTTGAAGCTTAAAAAGCTATCACTGTTTGATTCATCTGAAAATAGCCTCCATAGAATTGCCTGTTACCCATATACTTGTGAAACACAGGAAAAATGAAGTCCTTCCGCTCCATTAGCTTGCTTTATAACGTTCTGAATGCTCATGAGTTGGCTTCTCAGTTGCAACTTTAAATATCCAGTAAACCTTGGATACTTTAAGGAAGGCTTTAATCAGCATAAAATAACTTGTACAACCAAGACTCAAAGCATGTAACTTATTGAGGATACAAAGGCAAAAAGATGAGCAACGATAAGTCCTGCAACTGCAAATGGCACAAACTCAGCAAACGTGCTCTTGCTGCTTCCCTGCATTTCTGCCATATCTGTCTCTGGAATCAGTAGAGGATAGGTAATCAGTTAGAACAAAACACACAGATTTTTCCTTCTTTTAGAGGCTTTTGAGGTATACAGCCATCCCTTTTAGAGCTATAATCAGAGGATTCAACAGCAAATCATCCGTCCAAAATGAAACAAGATCTGACATTTTTGCAAAAATAACAATTCCGGCGCCATAGCTCGAAACAAGAGAAGATTGAATTTACCTGAGGAAATTGCCCGGAGTATAGCTAGGGCTGGGAAAATCCTTGGATCGAACACGAACCCTAGTTTGTTGCTTTTGCCCGGCCAGCTCAGCTCCGAAAAATCTACATAACCATGAAATTTGGGGCTAGAAAAAATGTGCCCCCACCACGTTCAAACATTTACCACGATATCACCAAGATATTGCTTTGACACGTGGAATGGTGTAAAGCTCCCCTTTAGGAGCTTAAAACAACTGTAAAGGAAGGTTAGAACAAATCCAGCCACGGAGCCGAAGGTCATCAGGAAGGTAGGATAGTGCATCAGCAATATCAATGGCTTTGTTGAATGCTTTATGAATGGTAGCAAATCCTTCTTGTTTGTAGATTCTGAACATCTTCTTATAAAGCCTTGGTCTTGTGGATAATCCCTTTATGAAGGAAGCCACAATGTGCAGGGTATGGTAAGGAACTTGATTGGTTTGACACCTGGTTAGATAAGCATGAAACCTCTCCACATATTGGCGCATGGTTTCACCATTTCTGATATGAAAGGATTGTAGTTCAAAGAAAAGGTCTTGAGGATCATAAACTTTGCCAAATCTAATCAAAAACCTCTTGACAATTTCATCCCAAGTGTTAGTTCCATTGCTCAATTCATATTCAAGCCAAAATCTTACTTCATCATCTTTAAAGCATTTCTGAAACTCTGCAAATTTAGATCCCTTCTTGTGCCCATACTCCTGATAGTACTCTTCAAAATTTCTTAGAAATTTGTTAGCATTGATGCTAGCATCATAAATAGGAATAGGAGTAGGGAGATTGAGCTCAAAATATTGTGCAGGTATACCTGTGTTGAGATTTACAGCAATCCCTTGAGTTGCAGCTTGTGTCTCTACATTGTCTTGTGCCTCAGCATGATCAGAAGTCTCAGCATTTCGTCTAGGAGCCATAGTTCCCAAGAACCAGGTTGGATCTCGGTAGGAGCCTCCAAAATGTTGAGGGTA
>JAANSK020001023.1:0-18901 GCA_011763485.2 Isoetes engelmannii
GGAGCTTCCAATTTAAGACCTTCTGAAATTTACAGAATAGAAACAAAACTCCCCTAAATTTCGCTCCACCATTGCCAAAACCTTACCCCTTCCCAAATTTTGGGGGCCTTCTTGAGTTTCCTATCGCGAGAGGAGTTTCTCGCAATGGTTGACTACGATTAGGTAGCATATTGTATAAAAAATCGTATATTTTGCCATATTTGAGGAGGTTAATATCATTTAAAGTTAAAGGTAAGTTTTTATTTTTGGATATTTTGGATGGGTTTTTTTTTTCACAATGGTTTGAAGAAAGAAAGAAAGAAATGTTGCGAATTTGGAATCTGGCTGAGTGGAGACAACGCGGTTTTGATGCGGTTCCATGCTGACTCTGTAGTTTCTGGCATCATTCGGGGCAGTGGAGCATGCTCTACGCGGTTCCATGCTGATTTTGTAGTTTCTGGCATCATTCAGGGGCAGTGGAGCAGAGCATGCGCCTTGGTCTGTAGTCTCTGGTAGAGCAAGCCGTAGTTTTTTGGGCTCTGGTGAGGCCTTTGCGGCCTGGAGGTTCGAATCCTCCATCTCAGGACACAGGGCTTTCTTGCTTTCTTTGTTACTTTCTTTCTTTACATGCCTTTGTTGCTTTCTATTTTTGGCATCTTGGCGACCAGCAACAGGTAAAGCCGTCAAGAAAATGGGCAGAGCGTCAAGAACATGGGCTAGTGCGGAATCAAAATCTTGGCAATTTCGACTGACTAGAAAGACCTTTTTTATACGAATTCATAATTTCAAGAAGAGGGCTATCGCTCTTATAAATTCGGTTGTGCAGGGTTTACGGTAGACATGATTTGAGCTTGCAAAGCGACCTTAACAACACAAGCAAATAATGCGAAGCACTAGCAGAGGCTTCATTCTGGCAGTCAGAGGATTCATTCCGGTAGTCCGCGATGCTACCATTGGGGGTTTTTTCTTTTTCCCCTTAATTTCTTTCGAATGCAATTTTAAGACCACACTAGAAACGTGTGCCCGGTGATGCTAGGCATTAATCGTGGCTTGCGGCATGGGCATGCGGAATGGGTAGATGCATAAATCAAAGGAAAGGAAATGAATGGAGTACTTAAGTGGAACTAAACGGTTAGACTAGCAGATAATGTACGTGTAAGAGAGTGCTTAAATAGAAAATATAATGCAACATGTATAGTGGAATAGAATGTTTGGTGTCATGAACCTACCCGAAATATATGGAAACTACGTGCAAAATACACAAGATGTAGGCCACGATCGGCAAAAGAATTCTGTTACACAATGAGAAATTAATGATACAATGGCCCAAAGGCGATTAGGAACAGAGGACAGGGGACAGGCGCCCAGAAGGCTCAGAACTGGCATTGAACCGGAATAGCTCGAGGAGAGTGAGACCCCACTATTTATATCCTGATCAATGGTTCGGATTGTGCCACTCTCTTGGATGCGATCACGCCAGGTGTCGAGCATGCGCGTGGTCCATGTGACGATCATATATGTACGTATAATATTTGTAAACACGATTTCATTAGTTAGAGAAATTTCGTTTTCATATTTGACAATGAAATAGGTTGCAGACCTCGCGGAATCGCCAAAATGTTGTCCACATGGACCTAGAACCGATAGTTCTTAACACGTTTTCTTGAGGTTTTATTTTAGAACGCGGGAACTGCTATGTATGAAATCTATTCTATGCCTTCGTAACACCTATTTACTAATTATTTTACCCTGTCAAATGGGTCAACAGATCGCCACGGCGATGTTCTTGGTAAGAAGAAGTTGCAAATTATTTAAGGAGATAAGGTGCACGAAGAAAGGCACAAATAACATATAAAGGAATCTGAGTATTAAAGAATGCGGTCGTGATCATTTTGACAACAGTATGATTTATTCCACAAAAAAAATATGCAGATCATTAGGATCATTCATAGTCTCATTTGAAGTAAGTCTCTACAAGTTAAGGCAAGGGAATGTACAAACAAAATCTATGTCATCTAGTGGTGGAGATCGCGCCGTGGCATTTTTACTAGATTTCTTTTACATATTCGGGTTCTACGCCAAGTTCTTTTTGCATTCTAGCCACATGTACTTGACCTGCAGCAATGGTCTTTCAGACGTCCATTTCTGAATAAGCCGTGACTTCGGGTACGTCAATTTCCATAGCCTTGGCCAAACATGCAACATGTGCAGTGTCATTACTCTGCTTTGAACATAGCAACTCATGCTCCAATATGCCAGTCCATTCAGATGAAGCAGCGCGTGGGAACTTTGTGGCTACAGTTTTCTTCATTTTCTTCCTTGGGCTGCCCGATTCAGCCTCCTTACTCTCAGAGAATACAGGCTTCTTCAATTTTCGTCAAGGGCTTTTCTTCTACGACTTCACTGTCTGATGAGCCACTTTCGTTTCTAATATTTTTTTTGTTCAAATTTTCAGAACACTCCAAAAGCTTACCCATCAAAAAGGGCAATACAACATCAAAATCCTTGTTCAGCTCAGCTTTTCCAGTTTTTCAAACTAAGGATCCAATGCTTTATTTGCTCTTTCTCCACTTTCTATCAGGGCTCTGGAATCCTGCAGCCTCTGTTCAATTCATCCAACCCATCTAGCAGCTCGTCCATCTTGCTGATGTCTATCTTCTATGTTATATTAATGTCGGGCTTATTTGAACTGCCCAGTTTGGTGGTCTCTATTACCTCTTCTTCCTTCACCACGTCTGGCCTTGCCATCTTTTCCAGAGTTTCGATGAAGGATTTCAAAAAACAGCAAATCTTGTCATCAAACTCGAAAGCAACTGACCATTTACCTTGCATTAAAACAACTCTAGATGCAATTCCTGCGGAGATGAAGTCTAATACACATCCGTCTAATGGAACAAGCTACTTTACCATTTGGTAGACATATGATGTCTTTGCCTGGCTTTTCATAACAAAATCTCCCTCCATAGTTGCCCACGAGTATTTGAGTTTTCCTGTAAGTACTCCAAATACTTTATCTTCATCTTCTTGTCCACATCCTCGTTGCCAGCAATTACATATTTAGGTAGCAGAGTGCCCTTGGGAGCATTCGTGACTTGTGTGAGGCACAGCTCCAACTTGGGGTGCACAGGAATGACTTTTAAGTCTATACGATATGTGTCACATGGTATTGAAATTCCTTTATCATCTTTTTGTTTTCCCATCCCTGTTCCTCATAAGCTACAACTGACACATGACTACCACCTTGGACTTCTTGTTGACTATACAAGCAGTTTGGCAGGTGCACAGATCTCACGAACATCACAATATGATACACCTTGGCAGATGTCATGTCAGCAATCCTGCTAAATAAGTCGAGGTATTCCTTAGCATCCCAGATTGTGCTAAAGCTAAAGTTACGCATGTCGATGAAGACCATTGTTGCGTTTTCGTTAACTGGCACAGACACGAGGATTCCAATCTTGATTACTAACTGCACTGTGTTTCTTTTGGACCTCTGCATCCTTGCTTCTTCAGGTTTAATAACCGGCCTAATGGCCTGTAAGAAAGCACTGGGCAGACTTCCTTGAACAGACTCTTTGTTATACTTGGCTTTGACATATTCAAAATATGTATCTGCTATTTTGAGAAGCCTCTGCTCATTAAGCTCTGGAAAGCTGGTGAGTAACTCAAGGAAATCCAAATATTGTTTTCCGAAAATATTGTTAGCATAGGCAAGAACCTCGTGGTGCATTAAACTTAGTGTTCTTATTTCTAATGCCCTTTACCTGCAGTCAAATCCCGGTGTAACCTAGTTCTGCCCTCTAAAATTTCATCCATTAACTGACAAACTTCCTTGTTATTCATTCCTTTCAAATACCTGAGGAAAAAGTAACACTGAAAAAATCTTTGTAGGTCGATCAGCCAGCTCTCCATGGTCGTCAGTCAGTTTTCTCGCTGCCCACTTGTTCACAATCTGCATAATTTTCAGCCACCTTTCCTCTTGCATAAAGATGAACTGTTTTTCATCTTTAAGCTTCTTAACTTTTTGCGTGGTAGTTGCTACTTCGACAAGATCCTGCAACAATAAGTGGATTACGATTGCAGCGGCGTTATTCTTAAGCACTGAGATTGTCTACATACCTTCCAAGCCGATGTGATCGATGTACCAGTCGGCCCGTGTGGTGGACAACCAAATGCTTTGTGCTGGTATCTTAATTGCTGTAGTTTCTCCACCAAGGGTTCCTTAATACACAGTGTTGGCTATAATGTCGTTGCATTGAATTGACAATTGGATGTATTCTTTATCAGATAAATTTCCATTCAGCACTCGAGATCGCCTGTTGCATATGCCTTTGCAAATTCCAAGCGTTGCTACACTTCACCCACTATTGTAAGGGGAATCTGTGCAGCAAAGATACTCTGATTTTCGGATATGATGAAGAATTTCTTTTCAACAAGATCCTCTTGGCTCGACCACATCACCCTCTTTCTGCAAGGCATAGTGCTATTAGTAGTAGAAATATAATGTTCGCAGTGGAGTGCGTAGGTTGTGATAGGATCGAAAGGAACCAAGTCTGCAGGTGTGAGAACCTCAGTAGAACATTCTTTGAAGCTTTTGATCAATGTGTGGACGTGATCGTTTGCCCTAAATCTGTGTGTCATCTTTGCTGGGGCAGACTCACAATCGAATACACTCACATTGGTAAAACAATTCGCGTCCATGGATATAACTTTTTAAACTGCTCAAGTTTCAAAGTAGTTTGCTCAGCCAATTTATTCGCTTCATCAAGGTTGAAGGTTAGCTCTTTGGGTATTCTAGATGAGATAGGCCAAGTAATGGCAGATGATTAAGCAATGGGCATGCCAGATGAAGTAGGAGTTGTGGAAGTAGATGGTCTAGAATTATCATCAACTCCCTCATATTAATCCAAAAGATACTCGTCTTTTTGGGATGAGGTGGTTCGATTGGATTGGTCGGTGGAGGTGGCGTAAATGGCTGGAGTGACAGCAGGATTCACTACTGCACTAGCGATGGGTTCAGAAGTAGATATAATCTCAGGACTCTTGTCGAGAACTTTTGAAGCAGACGGTTCTCCTAGAGCGGCTAGGGGAGGAACAGACCTCTTCTTTGCAACAACACGTAACCAGTTTGCGTCCATCACCTGAGGCAATTTATTATCTTTAGTAGCCTTGATAGCATACGAAGGAGGTTTCTTGTCTGAGGCCAATACCAACCTGCATTTGCTAAAACCCAGCAGGATATTCTTGTTTCCTTTAATTCCTGATTGTTGCAAAGATTCATAAAATGACAAAGTCCAACCATATCCCTTAGCACTGGTTGGAACACCCTTGCCACTAGCAGGCTTATTAGATTTGCTGGCGGTTATCAATGAAGGGTCATAATTTTGCCACCACAAAATGTATTCCCCAAATTGTAGCTCCTTGGTATCTTCCACACGACAGAGGATGCCGTCTACAACATTGTTCTTAGTGGTTCCCACATTGCAATAACAATTCCCATTTGATCTATATCCTCTGGACCTTTACCGACTCTGAGAAACCTTTAGTTTGTCACCTTTAGTTTGTGGTACTGTCTGAGCAATTTCTATGCATTGCTTGCGGCTGGAGCTCGGAGTCATAATCCTGGTATGTTCTACGTTGGGACCGCGGAATAGTTCCGTAGCTGCAGAAGTAAGAAAATGTGTCAATTAAAAACGCGATGGTGAGCTTGTCTAGCCTTGCAAATAATATCTAATAACTACATATTCGATTCAGAATAATGGCGTTCGCGACCTTCGTGCCCTATTTACTATACTTCCCAGCCTGTTTCTAGCATATCACTCTAAGAGATCGCGACCGCGATGGTCATTAGCATTCCATAAACTATGCAGGGGAGAGAGTTCTACTAAAGAACGTGATCGCGATCTCCATGCAGACTATACCTATTGCATACAGTAAATACTGCTCCACCAAATCGCGGCCGCAATCTCCTTGGAGTGAAAAATGGCCTTTTAAGCTGATAATAAGTGCTTAACAACGCTAACGCTCGACTAAAGCGCGAAATACCTGTTTTCAAGGCGGCGGCTCTAGACATGGTGGCGCTCAAAAATCTTCTGGGCGCTCGAATTTTTTCTGAGGCGCTCGACGAAATCGCCAATGAAACCAGCCTTCTCTGCCCATTATATAGCTATTACGACCGATCGCACTTATGGGGCTCGCGACATAAATGCACCTATTTATTTGAGTGGGCGTATTAATTACACACACGTGTGAAATATTGGGCGTACTATTAAGTGGACGTGCAGATTTCCGTCTGCATTATTAGTGGGGTCATTATTAATGGCAGACGTACTAATTGTTGTCGCTGCCCTAATGTCATTATCATCGATGGGACACTTATTTTTGAATTGCTGTACCATGATTCAGACAGTGCAATTAATATATTCCCCTATTAATGAACACAATTGCCTCATGATACATCCAGTTAGTTGAGAACAACAACACTTCCCTTTCACCCCATAATTGTCCTGTCACAGGATAGGAATTTGAATTTTAAATTTCAATTACTAGCGGGACATGCCACAGTTCAATGACATTCTTATTTTATTCTCTGGAGTTTCCTGCCGAGGCACTCGAAGGCAAAGTCTAGGCACCAGAGCTTGCATAGCGAGAAATCATAGGCACCATTGCAAGATCACTCCGGTGGATAGGCTACAATTGTAAAAAATGCAACTGAATGGTATCATGAAACATTCTTCTCATTGAAGCAACAATTAACGCTAAATTCACATATGGATTTCCTGTTGTGTTTATGTGCTGCATCAAAACATTAGTTTCTTCTTAAAATTAAACGAGAACACAACTACAAGTGTTCTTGGATAATGATGTTGTGAAAGTGATAATCTGAATGCCACCAAGGCTATCAACCCATGTTCCTTTGACAGCCTTGGTGGCATAACGGTGTCGCTAAGATCATTAAGTCAGTCAACTTTTCTCAAAACCTTCACTAGCATATATTATTTTGGAATTTTGAAACACTTTTTCAATTGTTAGGTGCAGCACTGTGTTGCACTGACTGTTGTTATTAAGATCGCCATGGAGGCTAGAGGTTTGCTTTGTTGACATACTTGTTTTCACAGGGTTGTGTAACCCAACAAAGACACCCAAATCTTGTTCGACATGAAAGCAATCGACACCATACTCTGGACTGGAAGAGAAGTTATGTTTCTGTGACTACATAACACGATTTGCTTACATTCCTAGAATCATTTACTAGCATGTAATGTTTGGGATGTATGCTCCACTGATCAGAAAGATCGTTGTTGCATTCTTCACAATCTTGCTGGCAAATGACATCTATCCTTAGGCGTTTCAATAGCATTTAGTCTTATAGATATGTGCTCCACTCATCAGAAGGATCACAATCGCGATCAGTATGCTAGCTAACTTTCCTTGAATCGCTCACTAGCATATAATGTTGGGGTGCATGCTCCACTGATCAGAAAGTTCGCTGTCGTGTTCTTCGCAATCTCCATGGCAAATAGCATTCTTCCTTAGATATTTCATTAGCATATAGTCTTTTAGATCCATGCCCACTCGTCGGGAAGATCACAATCGCGCTCCTCGCAATCAACAGGCCAGCAAAATTTGCTTGAAACATTCAATGACATATAATGATTTGGTCGCCTGCTTCTATGGTCACAAAGATCGCACTCATGTTTTCTAACATCACTCTCTTCTTCCACAGATATCAGTATGGATTTGAAGGATTTGCTATGCAATGATGTGAAAGTTACTGAGGTTAAAGTATACCCATTTGGTTTCCATCATGGTTTGCCGGTGCTGGGGCATCTGGTTGTTGTGTCCTTGGAGAGTATTTTGAATGGAGGTCTGTGCTTGCCGGTTCTGGTACTAGAAATCGATACCTTGAAGGAGGCCAAAGGGGCATTCATTCTATGGCCTAAGAAGGATATTTCGGCCCTTAGTATGACATTGGAGGAGGTTTCCACACCTCCTGCATAGGTAAAGCGCATAAATTGGGTGGACGCTCCTTAGCAGCAGGCAGAGCCCGAAATACATATAGAAGGAGAAGGTTTTTGACATGAAATTGGGGGAAGACTGCTTAGCTGTCACGGTAATGAAGTCCCGGTATCAAAGCTCATCAAAGCTTTGAAGGATCAAGTCATAGAGGTTGAGGCATATGCTATGAAATACGAGTGCCAGAACATAAAGAAGATATCATACAGGATGATCAATCGGATACCAAGGCCCTCAGCTCTACCCACTATAGCAGATGTAAAAATAACACCAAAGGCGATACTAAATTTCAAATCTTCATTGTGTTGCATGAGGAGATGTTGTGTAGCCTTCTCAATTAATGATATCACATGCATAAGGACTTTCTATTGCAATATGAAAGTTGCCGAAAGGACCACCTTTGCATACAACATGATGGATCTATGCTCAGAGAATGATCAGGTGCAGAAGCTCATGATAAACAAGCAGCAGGTATGCTTGAAAACGTAGCATGCAACATATGGTATACTAATGTACACATTTTATAAGTGGCGGAAGCAATTCATGAGCGGACACAGGTAAGCTGAGAATGCTAATACCAGATCAAAGAAACCAAGGTCGCATATCCTGGCTGGAAATGCCTTATTAACTATGTTCATGGAGGAGAATGCAGCGACCATGCCGCATAGATCGAAAGTGACAAGTGATGGTATCCGAGAAAATGTGAAACGACTCCACTCCGTTCTGAGGAAAAAACATATCCTTCAGGAGGTCGATGCTAGTATGGTAGAGATGACTGGGAAGCACGTCTCTCCCTCCTCCTTCTTGAATGGGTGGAAGCAGTACCACCCAGATGTTGCAATAGCAAAAAGAATTGCTTCTTCTAAATGTAAGAGTTGAATTATAATAAAAGAGAAGCTGGCCAAGATCAGAGATCCGAAAAAAAGGAGGGAATTGCAAATGAACAGGAAGGACAGCTCATATTTCTTGTAGAAGCCTGTACTGGTCATGGAGAACTCTGTCACATCATTCACCTAAACATGCCCTCACAATTATACATGACAAGATGGATCAGAATTAGACCATGGTGCCCCGAATAGAGAAGCTAGCAAAATTTGTATGGCGGGGGTGGCGTTTGAAAGTTAGTGTTACGGGTGTACTAATGCATGGCCATGGTGTTGGGGCATTGAGACACTTCTAACTCGATCTCTGGAAAGACGATTCTAATCTCCATGTCGGGTTCTTGAATCACAAATTAGAAAATGTAGAAGATACTTTCGAGGACAGCAGGGGACATATACGTGAAGGAGTTTGCCCGAAATGCACATGGGGAGCTACCATTCTTAACTCAAATGGATTGAAACCAAAGGTGGTCGGATGGTTATGAGAGTTGCACGATTTTGGGCACGAGACGCAGATTGGCACGACCCGGGGCACGAGAAGCGGCAGGCCACGAAGTTATGGAGCTGCTCCTGATTTTGCGCCCGGGCCTGATTTTGCACATGGCCAGTAGCACGGGCGAGACCACGACTACAGGCCGTTAGAGGTCACTGTCCCTGACATCTGAATTCAGTTATCTGCCAATCAGGGATCTTTGACAGTTGCAACAACTTCGCTTAGTGGGCCTCAAGTCACAATCATCAGGCCACGCTGCATTGCTATAAAAGGCATCATTCAGATTGAAGAAGTGTCGGAGATTTGAGAGCCTTGAGTCGCCTTCTATTCTCAGTCCGTCTGAAGTTTGTGCCCCCTGAGTTGCCGCAGCTTTGGTCCTTTATTATTCAGTTTGCTGATTACCTGATGTTCTGTATTGTCTTGAGTATATGATCTTTCATTACCTGTCTGTACTTACTCCATTTGGAGTGTTATGAATTTGATTACCTTCGAGATTTGCTAAAGTGTTTATGAGTTATTGATTGTTCAGAGTTCTTGAGTTCACAATTTTATTTGATGTGCAATGTTTTCATAAGTGTTTCCATAATTTGTCTATATGCTTCCGTTGCAACATTTTCATCTGTTCTAAATCCCCCGTGACACTTAGCAAGCAGATACTTGGAGCATCAAAGATCACTGAATTTAGTGAATCTGCAAAAGGCCCATCTGCCCAAACCTGGCACTTAACAACCCATTGATAAGCTCCGGGTAAACAAGAACCGGTAATGAGAAATCAATGACACAATGGTCCGAAGGCAACCAGAAGCAGACGACAGGAGACAGGCGCCTAGAAGGCTCAGGACTGGCATTGAACCGGAATAGCTCGAGGAGAGTGAGGTCCCATTATTTATATCCTGATCAATGGTCCGGATTGTGCCACTCTCTTGGATACGATCACGCCAGGTGTCGAGCATGCACGTGGTCTGTCTGATGACCATACATGCAAGTATAATACTTGTATGGTCATACTTGAATGGTCGTCACACTTGGTGGAATAGGAAAAGGTGTGTAGATGGAACGGAATGGATACTATATGAAACCCTCATAGTACATATATATGGCTATATCATGGACATATTTGCAATATAGAAAACAACAAATGACATATTATTGACATTAGCCCATTCGCTAACCTAGTCTAAATTTATGAATCCCAAATATTAGCAATGTATAACCATGACTGCTCATTTGTTTAAATCTATACGTGCAATTGAGAACACTTTTGTTTTTTGAAAGTATGATTTGTTTTTTCTTTTATATTATATGGATAAAGAAGTACAATGTTTGATGTTAGTAGAGAATTACTACAGGAGTAATCTCAACATCTTCATTCTCTGCTAACAAAAAACTTAATACAGATTGCTCTTGAAGTTGATAAACTTGAAGATCGCATGAATCTTCCCACATGGTAACCAAATAGTACATGACGATACTAAGGACAAGTCCCGAAGGCCCCTGAATGAGTCATATCATCTAACTGAACCACATAAGTCCTTTATAATGCTGAAAAGAGGCATGGAAAATGTAAAGCTACATATCTGCAAAGCTGTAGCAAGATAGTATGAAACTCAAGAAGCTCTCACTCAAACATATTAGTATTTGAGCATAACCAACCAAGCATATCAGTACTTGTGAAGGTTATGAGGCTCTTGGCATAAATACCAAACCCAAAGAATCAGCAACCTCTCAAGCATAGCAGTACTTGAGAGTTTTTGGCATAAAATACCAAAGCAAATAAAAAATCAGCAACCACTCAAGCATAGCAGTACTTGAGATAGGAACCGAGTGCTAAAAGGTATACAAACTACTTGCTGGCCACCTTACATCCTGTTTTCTTTGCATTTTCAGAGGAATAAAGACATGAATGTACTGCTAAAGAAAAAATCTATCTGACCATCCAATGCACAGTCTGGACCATTCTGCTAGAAAGGAGGAGTAGGAAAAAGGAAATAGCCAAATGTGAAAGAACCTGGATGATTAAATTGTGAAACTGCACCATTTGATAGATCTGACTACAATTTAGCATCCATGCCATTTCAATGTGTTCTTCCCTTAGAAAGGTCAAGATTCAGGAGAACCCAATCCACCGCAAACAAGAAACATACTGCTTTAAAGAGCAGAAGAGCAAAATGCGACGTTAGTGGCTTTACCGGCAAGAAACTGTGAAGAACCGTCCGATGTTGCTCCAAATTCCTGACATAAAGATCCAAATTTCCTCCACCAAAGTGGTTGATTCCCTGCTAGCACCTCAATTCTGCTTAGAAAGGATTTTAGAGAGCAGTGGCAGCGTTGGAGATAGTGGCAGAGGCAGTTTTCTGCCTCCGGAGCCGCCCTAACCGCTCCTTGGCGTTGCCCACGTTATCCTTCGTTGTCTATCCATAGTCTCCAGAACACATTGTTGCCTATTAAAAGACAATCTAACTCAAGCAAATATAAATGAAGTCGTAGCCATAAATTTGGGTTTCAAGTACTCCGATTTAGAATGCTCCATATTTCAACTTGCTAAGCAAGTTGCATTTGTTTCTAGAATTTATTAGTTAAAATCCTGTGATGATTGCACTCCATGTAGCTTCATCACATAAACAAAGTAGATATGAATCATAAACACACTTGAGAAATTCTCCAATCTCTTAAGTTTATGTTGGCCTCAAAATGCATTACAGAATAAAGTTATGTTGCAAAAGTCATCTCAATTTCTTAAGTTTATGTTGACCTCAAAATGCATTACAAAGTAAGGTTATGTTGCAAAAGTCATAATGGTTCAAACTATAGAAACATCCAACACCATTTTCAATACAACAAATGGGTTAAGTAAAGTTTTGATAGATAATTCTCCATGCCCATCTGGTTCTCTATATAAGGCTTTCAAGAAAAAGCCTTTGAAGAATAGTTGACAAATAGACCCCTCAACTGCTTGCTTATGAAGAGGAAATTTGTTTGTGAATTCCACTTGTGATGCTTATCGTAAAAGTTCCACTTGTGGTGCTAGTGCTTAGGGGAGGGTGCCCTTCCTCCACCCACTCCCCTTCAATGGCCCACTTTTTACCCTTTAAATAGCCCACCTTTGCCCTTCAATAGCCCACCTTAAAAATTATTAAAATTGATAAAATGCATGGTCTATTGTTAGGCACATGTGGGCTAATGAAGGTCAAGTGTGTGTATTTGGTGGTCTATTGGAAGGCTTTTAGTGGTCCATTGAAGGGCATTTGGTGGTCTATTGGAGTTAAAAAACCCACACAACTTAAAAATCTTCGTAGCAAGCTTCCAATTTGTCGTAACTACTTGTGTCTAGTATCAAATGAAAGCTAAAGACCTAAATTTCATTGTGGTATATTAAAAAGAGGAGTTAAAAAAAGTTTAATCCATCGTAATATAATTTTTTTCCTTAAGTGGGCGCTTCATTGTAATAGGTATGAACAAATAAATACATTTTAATTATACCTTAAAATTTCCATAAAATTTGGGTCTCTTCATGCACGCAACATCATAAACGTGTATTCATCTCCAACATCGTCTTCGTGTATTCATGTCTCAACAGAAGAAGCTTAACGCTTGTCATGACATGAGGTAATCAAAGAGTTTTATCTTGCTCGAAAGCTTTTGCGCAGCTTCTTTAGTTCTGTTGAATGAGAACAGACCTGCAGGAATAGGAACGAACATCAAGTGCAACTTATATCAACATGAGGCATCAGTTGAAATGACAAGACTCCTAAAACCTTCAAAAAGCAAAACAAAAAAAACAACGCGCCAAAATTGTTGGAGAGCTTGAGGCACAACAAATGTAGCAGATTTGCCATTTCCACAATACCACTGGAACAAAACTGCTCAAAACATCTGCAAACATGGCACAACATGACATAATTGCCATCAAAACGTGATGAGAATAGAACATGAAGGAATTGGGATATGGGCTTCAGTAAGAAGTTTCAGGCTATTTTGTCACACCTAAATCTATTGTCTTTGAGGTGAATTCTAATAATAAAGTGAATAGCTATGAGGGTCTAGAATATCAGACCTAATATGGGGATCATCACGCAACTCGAAGATTATATAAGAGTTAGACCTTCAAAAATCTCATCGAGCATTTCGAGAGATCCATTACAAATTAAGACGAAAAGCCTAAAGCATGATGATTTTAATGACTTATACAGTTTTGCATGACATGGTGGTTATACAATTTTGCATGACATGGTGATTGCTAATACTCATATTCTTTGTTTGAATGGAGCACTTCAGGATGTCCATATGAAGAAAGCTGCCACTTCCTACATTTTATGTCAAGCTACAACTGCCCAAGCATGACCACAAATACAGCTGGAAATGTGCCTCCACCTGGAGTTCAAACTGCTACTACTCAGACTAATGGACTTATTGCAGACCTTGCTCTTACAGTGCTCTGCAATCGATTTGGCACACCTGAAGGATGCAGATTTGGTGATAGATGCCATTTTGCACATGGGGAGAGTGATTTGCACCCATCAAATCGCCCTTCAAGCAACCGATTAGCAGGCCAGTCTGCCTCAGGAACCTATGCAATGGCCCTAGGTAACAACATCAATATGCCATGGAGAGGCACCCCACAGGAGTACCTGCAGCAGCAACATTTGGCAATTTTTCCATCCACAGGATGAGCATAGAAGCTGCATATGCAGGGGCCATCATAGGCAAAGAAGGAGCTAAAGTTAAGCAGATCAGCAAGCCACATGATGCAAAGTATCTAAAAAGGGCATAGAAGTGCTGGTTCAAAAAAAAGGAGCAAGCACCTTTTGAATTGATGGACTTTCTTCACTTGCAGCAGGAAATTTCCTTCCGACCAGTTTTGGATAAACAGAAGTGTGTTTGCCTTTCTTCACATCCATAAGCAGAGTTCGGAAATAGAGGAAGCACAATAATACTGACTTAGCTTCCTTTGCATATAGAAATTTTTTACAAAAATGCTGAATAAAGTAAACTATCTTAAAGCTACCTTAAAGCTTTAATCAACCGAGCGAATAAGGGGCAACAGAGAGGATGGTTACAAAACATGCATGAACTTGCAGCATGTAAACAATTTCATGGTCCCCTAATATTTTCAGACATTTCTTCTAATGGCATGATAACAACAATTATCTATTAAGAACAAAGGTATACCTCAGTATCTGATGGCTTCGTTGTATCACTGCAATAGATCCATGCCAACTGCATATACAATATCGGTTTAAATCACCCAACAGCTTCCCTATTGTGGAAGAAAACTGCTTCGAGGAACATTGACTGGACAAAAAAATCAATGATATGACATAGCACAAAGTTGCACAATAACAAAGAAAATGTAATGCAAAAGGATTACCGTGTAGAAGAAACAACTGCAATAGATACAGATGTGCATGCTTGGATAGACCATAAAAGCGTCAGCATGACATTTCAGACCGATATAACAATCAGAGAAGTGGAGAAGACGTTATTTACACCCTTATAATAAGGTCACAGATGAATGGAAGAGACTTAATAATGAACTTACGTGTGCATCAAAACAACTATATCTTTAACAGAGCTCTCGAATTTATACAAACGCACCTGCTCCTAGATTGGAAAGAGTTAGAATAGCATGACAGATGCCATCTGATCTCCAATCAGCCAGCCACTTGTTCTAAATATATTATAAAGCTCCAGCCACTTTGCAACTCCAGATCTATTATAAGACCTTCAACCCTGGAAAAAAAAAACCAACAGAAAATGATGACATCGTCTCACGATTCAACATGCTTGAAAAAGGAAAAGACCAAGAAATGTAATAAAACGACAGGGCCACACAAGGAAGACCCTTATTAAAATGGCAAACGTATCAATGCACGGAAGGACTGTACTGAATAAAGTTCCAGAAACATGGCAGTAAGTATCATTTATCTAAATATAAGCCACTTGGCTAACTGTAATACCTCTCCAAAATAGAGATCTCTCACTCTATAACTCACTATTCTATAAACACGATTGCATACTAATTGAATAAATTCAACATCAAAATACCTTCAATTCCAAAAATGTTATAAGCTTACAACTAATACGTTATAAGACTGCAAGTCCAAATATAGTATAGACCTTCAACCCTGGAAAAAGGACCAGCAAGAATGATGACAACATCTCACAATCTACTCTCATTGTAAATGGCCAAAGACATCCAAATTGAAGCACATTTTCAAACCCAAATGAGTATAAAAAAAATAGTACAATTAGAATTTTAAGTAAGAAGGGAGAGACGGCATACCATGACTATAAACTTAAAATTTGAAAGATATTGTAGACCTTATTAATGAACATTTTCAGAATGGAAAGATTGCAAGTTAGTTTGATTTCCTAACCAGCGTAGACTAATTACTTCAGCGTATCATTTACCTTATTACTCACATGAGCAAGATAAGCAGACAATCTAATACATGCTTAAACCCAACAGCTTGCTCCAGTTTATTTGCTCCAAATGAAGGTGCCTCGTTCCTGACTTGATTGCAGATACGTGACTTATCAATATTTATTGCCAATGTGGTCGCCTGGATGATGGATTGATGGTGTTAATTAGGGAAAGAGATGCATTTTCTTTTAATGCTGTGATTGGAGTATACAATCTGAATGGCCATAGTATAGTAGCTTTTGAAATCTTTCAGAAAATGGCACAAGAAGGTAGGCAAAGGCCCAAAAAACTGCCTCGCAGAGGTGTCACTTCTTTAGCTTGTTTGATGCAAGTTCTAGATTGGCAGCAATGGCTTATTGCATTCTTTATGCATAGGAATTGCGAGGCTCCAATAGATTGCTGAAAAGTCGTTCAACAATATGCATGATTGCAACATAATCTTTTGAGATTCCAGATAGTGCGACCACTAAGAACACTGGCATCTAAGAAAGTTTTCATGCATGGAATGCCATTATGTGAAGAATGGGCATGCCAGCAAAGAGGCTTTTTAGCTTCTCCAAACAATGCAGCAGGTGGTTTTATCACATATGCATTGTTGAGAATGGCATTTCCATATGCATGGGCTATGAGGCAATCCCGTCCCATAGAAGAATGGATAAGGACACAATCCTGGGCCCGTGTCAGGTTGGAATTCTAATGCCAGAGTCTGACGGGATTATATTCTAATCACTTAGACATAAGATAAGAGAAGAATCCTATGCAATAAGTAAAATAAGAACCAAAGGCAGCAAATGTACAAAAACAAAGCAGACAGTGTAATCAACTTACAGAAGTAGTGCTCTTGGTTTGCAAACAGTTTTAGATGATTGAAAAGCTGCACACAACAAAAACAAAAGTAAGGAATTTTAGGCTTCAAGCCATTACCGAAAGTGGCAGCTTCCAAATTCCAATTGCAAAATTCATACCTCTGTGCCCAAGGAATTCGTCATATTCTAAAAGCCACCGTTTCTGCGAGCATGTCAATGTGTTTGTGCATCAACGGGTCGCATAGGTGGCTTTGGGATCGTGCCAACATCCGACGGACAGCACACAGATATCTGTGCTGTTTCCTAATTTAGATGTGCCCTTTTCCCGAAAGCCAGGAACAGAACTGATATTTTTAGCAATAGGAAAGTGCAGAGTCATGTCAGGGCGACAAAAAGATCCAGCCTAAAAACGTATAAGAAGAATGTCTGCATTTGCATTGTGTTGGCATTACAGACTTCTGAGTATGGAGACGGAGACGCAGGAGACAGACGAAGAATTGCTCAATTACGAGTATTCTGCTTTATTCCCGAAGCTTTTGGAGAGCTATGATCTGCTTAAGGAAATTGGCAGCGGTGGTCAAGCTACAGTTTTTCTCTGCAGAAGCAAAACAGGAGGTAAGAAAGAGTTTGCTTGCAAAATCATCTGGGTAGGATACACAGAGCCGATCGAGGAAATAGAGATCATGCATAAATTAGCCAGCAGCCCTGGCATAGTGCATATACACCAAGTAATAAAAGACGACGGATTCTGGCACTTATCATGGAATTGTGCGAATGTAGCTTGCTTGAAGTAATTGCCAAGAAAGGCAGGCTATGCGAAAATGAAGCGGCTCTTCTCATTCGAAATCTTGCTCTAGCTATACAGAGTCTACATCAAAACGGAATTATCCACCGGGATTTGAAGCCTGGCAACATTCTTGTGGTCTCAGCAGCAAAACCCTATGATGTTAGGGTTTCGGATTTCGGCTTATCGGCTTGTTTTTCAGGTTCTACTCCCAGTTTTACATCCAGAGTTGGAACTGCAAGATATTTTGCTCCAGAGGTTGTGCAGGGATATTATTCCTCAGAGATAGACATATGGGGTCTGGGTTTGATCCTGTATGAGGCACTTACTGGGAAATATCACTTCTCAACTCTAGAAACTGCAGAAATTCACGAAGAACTGCTTCATGGCGAGGATTTGGGTGCCTCACACTTGCATTGGCCACTTAGGTTGGTCTCAGAAGAAGCAAAGAGCCTTGTTTTGGCGATGTTGCAGCCTGATCCCGAGGAAAGGATATCTTTACAGCAAATTTTGGCACACCCCTGGGTTGCCAAATATTATTCCAGTACAATTAGTGTGCCTCAAAGCTTAAAACCTAAGAGGCCATGCTTCAAACAGGGTGTTCCTTCTAAGCTCATCAGAACAGTGAGCGTGTGCCAAACTTTTAAAACCTATAGGATAATTTCCTATGGTTTTGTAAACCATTCGGAAAACCAACAATTTAGTCGGAAGATCCCTACCATGATTTCAATTGTTCGGAAAATTTCCTTTGAAAATTTAATCAGCCGGAACCTAAATACATTTCTGAATTTTGAGGAACATATAACAACAAATTTTTCCTACATTCATAACAGCAGCAAGTTTACATTTCGTACATTCATAACAGTAACAAGTTTTCGTTCAATCTACATATCTGCCAAGTAGTAAAAGTCTTATAAAGATAATACCTATTACATGAACTTTTAGAGTGCTAAAATCAGAAATCAAAACTCATACTACTTCTCTAAGAAAGAAAACTACATCTGTTTATTTCTTCTTCTATTCTTCTATGTCCATGACTGCCTCTTCCATGATGGCATCTTCTTCTCGTTCCTCCATGTCTTCATCAACAGCATCCAATGGAAACTCCAACTCGTTGTCATCATCACTTATTGTTGTAGATCCTCGACTTTCATGCCTACTTGTATGAATATGCCTGAATTTTGCAGCAGATTCCCAAAGCTTTATGCTGCCAGAGAAATCAAAGTCTTCCAAGTTTGGACCTTCAATAGCAATACGGACCAAAGCATCGACTGCAGGTGACTTTAGCTTGTTTCTATACTTGACCTTGACAATGTTAACTCTACTAAATCCCCTTTCACATGCTACTGTGCTACAGCATTGCACACGACCAATTTTTGCAACTTTCAATAATCCTGGATATTTTAGTGCCCATGTTTCCGTGCAAGAAACCATTGCCCACGTGTCAGCATAACTTTTTCCAGCCCAATCTGTACTAGCTTGCATCCTAAACTTTGAGAACTCCTTCAAGAATTGGTC
>JAANSK020001134.1:0-29855 GCA_011763485.2 Isoetes engelmannii
CTTAACATTGCGCAAATTCCTCTCCTCTGCCACCAGGAAAAGGAAAGTGTCATCTGCAAACTGGTTGATGATCTGCTGACCACCGTCCTGCATCTAAAGTCCATACCACACCCTCCTCTACCACCGTCAACAACAGCTGGGACAAAGCCTCAGCCACAATAGCGAACAAGAATGGAGCCAGAGGGCACCCCTGGCGAACCCCTCTCCCCAGTGAGAAGAAAGAAGAGGGCTCGCCCTGATACACCACCGTAGCTCGTGCTGACCTGTGAAGCTTCATAACTGTACTGTGAAACGAGGGCCAAACCCAATAGCCAGAAGCATAGCAGACAGAAACTCCCAGCGCACACTATCATAAGATTTGGCAAAATCAAGCTTAAGGTAAGCAACAACCCGCCCTATTCTCCGGGCCAGTAAAGACCCTCATACGCAGCAGCAACATTAGTCAAAATGCTCCGTCCAGGGATAAATCCGGACTGGACCTTACTAATGGAGATATCCAAATCTTGGAAGGGGGAAACTGAAACTTATTGTACACATTACCTAAACCATTATAAAATGCATCTAAGTTTTCCCCAGACAAAGCCCTAGCACGTGCTGTATCTAGCATCTCAGCAGAAAGTAAGGAGACCTTCGGGTGCTTAGCATGAAAGAGCTGCCACCGTTTCCTTCCAGGGATGCCATTCTTGAAGGGTGTGACTCTATCAGCACATAATTCGGCAACCTTTTCCTTTAACATGCCTATTGTCATGCCTCTACCTTCATCTGCATTTCTCACACCAAGTTACAATCTCTGATTCCTCTTCATCACTAAGGTATCTGGAATGTCTTCCCTGCTTGCGTTGTGACCTCCCGTATAGATGGTTTTCTTATACCAGCTGCTCGAATAGACATGGTATTATATTCAATATCATTTATAACTGCATCCAAATCCTTAATTGTCTATGGTCCTCTTGCTGCCTTGAACTTTACCTTCAATGTGCTTGCAGAAATATCCCTTCTCCTCCTTTTTCTTTTTGCACCTTTGGCCTGCTTAGCAGATGAAATTGATGTTGATCCTGAATAAGTGATAGTATTGCATTTTGAATGTAATATGGCCATTCTAGAATGAGAAGGAGAATTTCAGAAATAGAAACTAACGAATATAGTATGGTCATTATATGATAGAATGAGAGGAGAAAATAAGAAACAAACATAAACTTAGGAGTTTCCGAAGCTTGAAAAGGTTAAAGATTTTCTGAGAAGTAGTCCGAAAATTGGATTGGCGAGATCCTTAAGAACTTCAAATCAACCCTTTTTCAGCCATTTGTCAAGCATTCAGATTAACAATGTTTCCTTACCAAAAAAAAAAAAAAAAAAAAAAACGAATTTGAAAATCCAGCATGCAAGAAAGATTTATTCTTCTTACCTCCCGTGAGCGAAATTTCCATTTTGATCCCCAATCCATCGACTCCATGCACTCTGCTAACTTGAGCTGACCTCCTCGTTGTACCAAACAAAGACAAAAACTGCGTCAAACGTGGAATATTGCGGTGGAAAAAAATGGCGCATTTTTCCGTTAACAAAAGCAAAAAAATGCGTCAATAATAGATATTGCGCTAATGTCGGGGGCCCTCCCCTACACTGCACATTTTCCTGCACATTATAAACACACAGGAAATTATAGGATTTAATCTAAATCTGAAACTCATTGAAATTTTGCCCCCCTGCCTTTTACGAATCTTTTATGGCCTTTTGTCAACTCACTTCTTCCGACAAGCTTTCTCCATTCTAATACCATTCAAACATGACGACATGGCTAAATGAAGTGCGGCGAAAAGAACGCAGCATGGCTACTTGATTGATATGGATATAAATGTTGGCCTTGAAAGGTCATAAACTGTAGCAATGTGGGGGGTCTTGGCAATTGGGGTGGGATTCCCCTGTTACCAGGTCGGTTCCTGCGACCAGCGTTAGCCTGGAGCAGGTGACCTGCTAACAAGGGAATGCCACCCCAATTAGCCAAGACCCCACATTCCAGAAGTTTAGGGAGCTGTGAAAACAAAAATAGATTCTGTGTCTGGGCAGACACAAAAATAGAGCAAAAACAGAGCTTATCTTCCTCTTATCTTCCTGGCTATGGAGATAGCGCAATGGCTATGGCAAATGTGGTGAAAAAACAGAGCTATTGGGGCGGATTCGACTTAGCTTCAACGATATAGAATAGCAAGAGCGCAACAGAGGCCATTGTTGGAGCTTCTGAAGCCAAGAACCTTCTGAGGCAAGAATAGGGCCTTTAGGAACCGTCTATTTCTTTCTTTTTCGTGCTTCTTCAGATATGGAAGGCAGCAACAAGATGCTTCTTCCGCTATTTGGCTATGGCAGATTGCTTCTTCAAAGAAGGAAAAAGAAAAAAAGCCATGGCTTCAGCTATATCGGAAGCTCTGCATGAATGATCAGCCCTGTTCCCCTCTTGCAGCTCCTGGCGGCAACAACCCACCTCTTTGCCTTTTTGCCTTTTTGCCTGCTTCATGGCGGCGCTGTGAAGAACCCTAACTTAAACTTTTCGAACCCTAACCTGCGCAGCCAGTCCTTAAACATTTCGAACCCTAACCTGCGCAGCCAGTCGAACGGAATGCATGGTCGCAACTTCCATTCCGGATTATTGAGGTAGGCCACGTGGCGGCATGAGAATGCACGCCAGAGAAAACTGGCGACCCAACTTCTGGAATGTGGTCCATACTTAGAAATAAGGGTGGAGCAATTGCTATTTTTTGTAATATAAAGACGAGACTGATTTCACTACTCTTAAGTTGCCTTGAGAGTGTCTTTGCTTTGTTCTTGTACCATGTCTTAGGCTCGGCCAGCCTCATTTGAGAGGTATGGTAGTTTCATGAATACGTGTATACTCGATGATAACGAAAGATACGTATTGTACCAACGTATACGCGCCCTTTTTCTTATTAACAAAAATATAATTTTCCCGTTGGTTGGTTTTTTCTCTTCTCGGACGACTTTGGCACTTGTGGATCATAAATCCAGAAGTTTCGATCACTGTGGTTCCGTCGGAATGGCTACCCCTGCTCCGGAATGGCTGCACCTGCTCCAGAATGATCCAGAATTTGCTTCAGGATGAAGTGCAAGATCTCTATTTTATCTGTTCCTGTCTATTACTCTGTTGCAGCAAGGGGAATGCTGCTTTTTTCCCCAAAGGTAGGCAGTAGGAACCAAGATTTCATTCTATTCTTCTTTAGAGTTTGGCTGGAACCGGAAAAGTGGAGTTATGATGGCTATATGGCATTATGAATAGTCAGCAGTAACAGAATGGTTGTGTTTTTTTATATCCACTTTGTTGTTTGGGGTTAGTAGCAGATAAATAGAAAGGAATAACGTCAAGAGCAGGTTTAGTTTCAGTTTCAAAAATTCAGAATTTAAGGGATCGAGTTTGATAAACTTATGTCATGTAAAAATCCAGATCCATTATGGGATACTGCACAAAGTTTTAAAGCACTCTTTTTCCCTTTTGTTTACTTATGTTAATCTATCTATAATTTGCGATCTAACTAATCTATAGTCATGTTCTAATCCAGCGTGTCCTTCTTTCCTTCTATTTCATGTTCTGTGAAACTTTATTAGCATAATATAAAGGTTTATGGCTCTAAATGTGTGATACTCTGCTAAATTTATTATTTTTGTAAATTTACGTGATGTCTAACATATCTTATTTAGATATTTTAGATACCCATATCTCCCATATCTATCTTTAGATACTTTTGGACTATGGCACGAATGTAAGATGAAAATTTAACTACCCTGGCCATCTAAAAACCTTCTGTGGAAATCATAAAAGATCCTCGTAAAATTGTGTTTAGTGGATAGCTCCTTACGAAATGTTCTGAGAAGCTTATGCTTCTTTCCTAGAGTTCAGTTCTTGTGAATCACATGGTAGTGGAGGTCAATATTTTTAGATTTTTGGATGGGGAAAGTTATGTTCGCTCCAGCAGCCAGTTTGAAACAGGTTGCTTTGGATTACCATTCAAGTGTAAAGGTTTTAAGTTATCTTCTTGCCTTAGTGGCTGGGGAGAGAGTTGTTGGATGGTTTGTGGTTCCAACATTTGGAAGTGGCACCTGAATGAATGTTGATTTGATTTTTCCGGAGCCCCTCCATCTTTGCCCACTTTATAGCTGATTTATTTGGTCTACTTATTCAACCTACTTTGCGTCAAAAGTAAACAGCCCATATCACAGGCAAACCATGAACTGGTATTAGAGTAGTGGTTAAGATGATAAATACTGAGAAATAGTGATATCAAAACCGTTGCAGTGTCTACCAGGTTGCAGGGATTACAGTAGGTTGTCACCCCATAGCATAAGCATGCTTATCTGTACAATTAGATAATCTTTCGGAATCATGTATGCTAGTATAGCTGCAGTAGATGAGGTTTGTGAGAGCCAGTGGGACCAAATCTATTGTAACCAGACCATCCTTTCCTCCTTTTCTGTCAGATCACAGATCATTATGAACTCAAAAAGTTCGTGCATGAGTAAACTTAAAGAGATACTAAAACTTAATAACCTAAGAGGAGGAAAAGATGCAAAAAATAAATGCTTATAACAACCACGGCAATACCCAATCATTCAAATTGGTATCAGTCTATGAGAACTCTAAGAGTATGATAAGGCATGTTATGCAAACACTCTGCGTATAGTCACAGAAAAACACTCAATGACAATAGTAAAGGATTCAGTTGTATAGTCACATGAAAACACTCAATGAGGATGGTAAAGGATTCAGTTATCTGCAGAGGAAATACGTAGAGAAACACAATGTCAGGTAGTTGCCCAAGTCATTCAGTTTTCTAACTTGCATAGCATAATGCAATGTGCATGCAAAGAAACGAAGGAAAATAGAAAGATATCTTAATCTTCTTTCTACCTTGGTTTATTTGGTTATATGCCAGTTCATTGCCATGATCAGCCGCCCAACTCTGCCTTGTCCATGTACTTCTACCCTCTAATGTAGAGTGATCCTAACTCAGCTTTGATTTGTTTGGTTGGTCATGTATGGTTCTCCATGAGTTCAGAATGTCTTTTTTGCTATATGCCACTCAAATTTATCTAGCTTTTCCTGTGATATTTGCGAGGGGGAATGTAAAATTGTTCCTGCTGTTTGCAGAGATCCAGCACATGCCTCAAGGATCTTCAACCTTCAAAGGACGAAGGCAGTTACAAATATTTGACAAAAACACCAACAAAAAGGAATCAAGCATGATCACGCGGCATGAGATTCACTGGCTTGCACGGAGGACCTCAGCCCTTTGTTGCAGTTTATTTTTATCAGCAACTATTGTACTGCTTTATCTCTGGAAATTGGAATCACATAACATGTCAGCACTTGCAAGCAGCTTAGATTCAAGAAATATGAAGTATTCTGGGCGGAATATTACTTTTGCTTTTACAGATGTCATGGACGCATTCAGTAGATGGGATGATGTTCTGGGTTGCAAGGAATTCCAGCAAAAACATGCAACCTTGTTGAAAGATGTTCCAAGACCTCCCAGCTTGCAGGATCCTGATATGGTCTCTTGTGATGAACTAAAGCTGAAGCATGTCTCAATTCTGGTGAAGTCATGGACATGGATTCCTGATAGTCTGAATAACCTGTATTCGTGCCGTTGTGGACTGACTTGCATGTGGACAAAATCAAATGTGCTAGCTGATAACCCTGAGGCTCTTCTTTACGAGTTGCACAATCCTCCATCGGAGGTAGGCAAGATGATGCCTTCCTTTTGAGCTACTAACGAAACCAGAGGAAAGGTAGCGTGTATATGATTAGACGGAGTGCGCCATCTCCAATTTTCCTAGCAGCCATGCCAGTGATGTTCTTCATGCAACTTATGCTGGCAGCTTGCCTCCTTGCCCATTTTTTGTCTAAACATTTTGCATGCATCTTCGCATTTCTGTTTTTAATTAAGACTGGATTCTACAACTTTCTTAACTGCTCCTGCTGTCTTCTTTGCATCACAAAACAGAGGAAACAAGGAGAAGGATTGCGTGTGTATATAGATTTAGAACCAGCTAGACAGAGAGCACCATCTCAAGACATATTTATTAGTTACCATGCAAGCGATGATCTGCAAGCAACTTATGCTGGTGGCCTGTTTCACAATTCTCGCAGCTACTATATATCTCCAGATAAAAACAAAGTGAGTGTCTACTCAAAGTAATACAATTTTACTTAGACTGTTAGCTTGCTGAAAAGCTTTGTTATGTGTTTGTTGTCAGGATACTTTAGTTTATTGGTCATCATCTAGATGTTTGAAACAGAGGCAGGAAATTGCTCAAAAATTCTTGTCTCTTGTACCCCATCATTCCTTCGGAAAATGCTTGAACAATGTGGGGGGAAAAGATGAAGCATTGAGTATGTATCCAAAATGTCGCCAAAGTTCTGGTCAAGATGCAAGCTGGAATCAACATCTTCATTGTGCAATGTCTCATTACAAGTTTGTGCTGGCAATAGAGAACACTTTCACTGAAAGCTATGTCACAGAGAAGTTATTTTATGCATTAGATGCAGGGTCTGTACCTATCTATTTTGGGGCTCCAAATGTTATGGATTTTGTTCCACCCCATTCGATCATAGACGGGCGCAAATTTAAGAGCATGGAAGATCTTTCATCCTATGTGATAAAGTTAGCGAATGATCCAGTGGCGTATTCTGAGTACCATGCCTGGAGAAGGTGTGGTGTCATGGGCAATTATTACTGGACTCGTGCTGCAAGCCTTGATTCTTTACCTTGTCGTTTATGTGCACATGTTAGTAAACATGCACATGAAATATAATTGTTTTTATTGACATTCTTTATTCAACAGATTTTATAAAATTCTCTCTCCTGTTTTCGAACATTGCAAGATCATTTTTGCGCAGTCTGAGGGAAGGTATCAGCATAACATGCTGTTATTGGAAGTACCATTCTTGATAAAATAAGGGAACTACATGCGCACTATCTTTCTTGTGCTGGATGCATGCAAATCAGAATGCAGGCTTATCATAGGAAATAGTTGGTGAGCTTGGTGCACATAATGTGTTTGGAGCTGGCAGGCTATGTTTCATCCTTGACATAATTTGCATTGCAAGTGTATGCAACATCTCTCTGGTAATGGGCGTTGCTGTGGTTTGGTATATGCTTGGTAAAGCCGCAAAGTCAAATAAGACTTTTCTTTCCTGTGAAGAAAGGTACAAACGTAGACACGGGACACTGAAAATGTATGTGGTTCTTTTTGTCCAATATAGTGATGCATTGGAAGCTCTAGCCACCATTTGCCTGCTTGGACGTCCTTTAAGTGCAAGGTTGCATAGAAATTTTGAAAGTGGATATGAATTTTGGAAGTGGATGTACAGTATGTGTAGGGTAATTTAGCAGAGCAAGTATCCACCACCATGCAGATGTATGTATTATGTTAATCTTTTCTTATTTGGCTTGATTAGTCTTGTTGCGTTGCGAGTTCACAATTGTTTAACCCTCTTGGGTGGCGAGCTTGTACTTTGGAGTTGTCGTCTTAAGGCTTTCTCAGTTGTCCTAATGCTTCCACTTCTCTATCATTTTGAAACTTTTGTAGTCAAATAAAGGGGGAGCTTGTACTTTGGAGTTGTCATCTTAAGGCTTTCTCAGTTGTCCTAATGCTTCCACTTCTCTATCATTTTGAAACTTTTGTAGTCAAATAAAGTTTGCCCTTCAGGGCTTGGTTCAATGTTAGGACTTTAAGCTTGCCACACTCATTGTCACGGGTACGGTTATGATCAATATTAAGTCTAATAGTGGGGATTTTAGAATCAATTGCCCTCCTGAGGGTCACTGCCAATGGTTGTGGCGAGGACCTTAAATTTGCCACATGTTATATCCAATGTTGGTTGTGGTGAGGACCTTAAATTTACCACATGTAATCCAATCACATGGGACTGCTGTTAGCATAAGGTATTGCGATTTGGAGTAAATTGGTTTCATGATACATGTAATGTTCTAGAGATGAGTATGATGAATATATGAGATGTCCCCTTTACACCAGCCCTTATGGAAAGGCTATTGAAGGGGCCAAGAGAATATGAACGCACTATAAAAAAAAATAAGGTGCAAAGCACTACGGATTGCCCCTAAAATGCCATGGGCAAAACGAACAACATACATATACAATACAATGTAACAAAACAAAGCTAAGCAAAAGTAAGCTTGTCTTTCTCTCTCTAGTTTCTCTTTTTCTCTAGTTTCAATTTCTCTGAATTCTCTCTCTCTAGTTCCTCTCTCTAGTTCATCTCTCTTTATTCTTTCTCTAGTTTCTCTCTCTCTCTCTTCTCTCTTTAGTTTCTCTATCTAGCTGATTTTTCTCTCTAGTTTCTCTCTCTTTTTATTCTCTCTCTCGTTTGTCTCTAGTCTCTCTGTCTAATTTTTCTCATAGACAGTAAATAAACATTTCATTTCATTTCATTTCATTTTTCTCTCTCTCTAGTTTCTCTAGCTAGCTAATTTTTCCCTTTAGTTTCTCTCTCTATTCTCCCTCGAGTTTCTCATTTTTTTCTCTCTCTTTTTATTCTCTTTCTAGTCTCTCTCACTATTTTCTCTCTAGTTTCTCTTTTCTCTTTTTAGTTTCTCTCTCTTTTATTCTCTCTCTAGCCTCTCTCGCTAATTTCTCTCTCTATTCTCTTTCTAGTTTCTCTCTCTAGTCTCTCCCTCTTTTAGTATTCTCTCTCTAATTGCTCTCTTTTTATGCTCTCACTAGTTCCGCACTCTAGTTTCTCTCTCTATTCTTTGTCCCTGTCTATTTCCTCTTTCTAGTTTCTCTCTTTAGGTTCTCTCTCTGTTGTTATTCTCGCTCTAGTCTCTCTCTTTCTCTATGTACTCTCTCTAGTTTAAATTTCTATTCTCTCTCTAGTTTCTCTTTCTTTCCAGTTTCTATTCTCTCTAGGAGGATATTACTAGAACTATATCATATGTCCATCATTGCATTCTAAAAGAATTAGGACAAAACGAGTATCCGTCGACAATCCGACGAGTCTAAATATTTCCCGGCGTAAAAAAAGCAAAAAACCTTTGGCTATATAATATTAGAAAATTTCAAAAACTTGTTTACCACCGGCGAAACAACTAGTGATTCTAGCAGTTAGATCATTAGATATGCTCGAATATATCTTAAGATGCTCACAACCGACCCTCCCCCTGGAGAATTGCCCCAGGCGCAATCCAGAAATCAATTACAAACAAGCTCTATTCCTTTCTACGGTAAACGTTTTTTGCATAGTACTATTTTTGTTTGACTGTCTATATTGATAGTCTATAACAAGCAAAATGTTCACTATATCATCTCCTTCGGACAAACGAGACTCAAACTACACAAAAACATGCATGCACTAATAGAATATGCAAATGTGTTGTAGCGGCCCTGTTACACAATAGTGGTTGCAGTGGAAAACTCCAGACTTACCTCCAGAATAAACAAGATTATGGTGACCTTGTACTTCTCATACTGCAAGGGAAGACACCATCTACGCACCACAGGCAACTAAGAAGGCAAAGTATGGGCAAACTCGTGTAGAAAACAACGGAGATTGTTCCTAAAAGGGCCTGTATAAGTCGTTGGGCATCCATGCGTGCCAAAACTTCTCTAAACTTTGGTGATCCTCTTGTATTTTATCTCTTTTCGAAGGTTTATAAAGCACCATCACCAGATCCAAAAGTATGGAGAAGACTCCAAAAACGGAGGGAGGGGGAGGCGGAGGAGGGGGGTTTGGTGGTTTACCATATTAACTAGAAGGTAGACCTCACCCAATTGCCATGTGGGGCCAATGCATAGGCTTAGGGTTGACTATGAATGGCCTCACTTGTGACGTTCCCATAAAATATATGGCAGGAATTACCTATATTTGACAGACACGTCATAGTAAAAGACGACACAGTCGACATGTACAATTTTAACCCTGGTGTAGTCTCTGGGGACTACATCTCTAGTTGGCTATAGTCATTGCGCATTGTGTCTTGGTCAACCTGCAAATTATGCACAAGAGGAACGGATATAGTGGTCTAGCCAGTGACCGTTTTGCCACATTTCTATCTGTTGACTATCTAGAGACCTTGATCGTCAGTTGATTCCTTCCCAGAGTCGAAATTGGGGTATAAGGAGCCTATGTCCATATTGATGACATGTTCGATGGTTGATCACTTGGACAGATGGGCGTGGCGTCACCTTGAAGAGTGACGGAGGTGACGTCACTATATTGTTATAGTATTGTTTGATGTGTGCTATGTTTATGCCTTCGATACATCATAAAGAAGAACAAATCTCCTTATTAAACTGTTTTGATCTTGATTTTATGGTCATGCCATGTGTTTCTCAATTTGTATTTCGGTTATTGCCTTGTTGCTATTCTAAATATTTGATTGCTTTGATTTCGTTCATTTACAGTCGTCGCCAAAGCCGCCTTGTCGATTTGTTGTTGACCCAATTCCAGATGAATATCTGTATCTGTCAGTCTAGCCGGTCTTGTCTGAGATATCCTCTTCATTAGCATCAGCATATGCTACAAGATGTTCTTGGTTTTCATGCAGTACCTCACGATATTCATTCTATACCTCGTCATCGTGTGCCAGAGCACCAAGTATCACTCCGAGTTGCCTGTGATGTACTCTGTCAATAGTACTACTTAATTCTTGGGAGTTGGTCCGGAAATGGCCATCAGCATTGGTAATGTCGTCGGAGCTGTTCGGTTGATACTTGAACTGACAATATTTCTACAACCAGTTAGAGGAACGAAGACATACGTCAAAGCTCACAAATTTAGCCATCTCTTTGTATACGGTCCATCATGTCGGCTTTAATATTGTCTCTTAAAAACTTGTCCAAGACCTGGGCATAAATATCTACCTCAGAAGTATATATCAAGTCATCCAAGTTCTCTGGTATTACTCTCATCTTCATTGATTCAATGTCCGGGGCAGTTCCTGAAGGTTCACCTATCATTTCCTTTTTCGGTCCCACATTTTCCTCTCTTCTATGTGTCGTCTTCTGTTTTTGGTTCATCTTTTGCTAGCGTTTCCAGAAATGTGAGGAAGCTTTGAAGAAACCTTATTTTCCTTTCATCGTATTCCAAAGACACTCCTTTTTTCCTAGATCAAAACAACCGTAGAAAACATACCAGCTGAAAAGAAGTCGAGCACGCAACCATCATGCGACAGAAGTTGCTGCACAATGCAGTTAGCATAGGACATTGTCATTTGTGGTTGGAAGATGAAATCGCCATCTATTGACATCCAACAATATTTCATCCTGTATGTGAATATTGTCCTCCTCTGCTTCTTTTCTTTCTTGTCTGCCTCCTCGTCGTCGGTTGGGTCCCTAGTTGGCAGCTTAGTCCTATGTGTTGGATGATCTGGCAAAGTGAACTGCAAATCCAATCTTTCATGTTTAGGTAAAACCCTGACCTCACTTCTGTTGAGGAGGACGTCAGTGACAAAGTATTGGTGTTCCTTAATGCGCTTTTGGTTCTCGAACCCAGGATGCTCGTGGGTGCAAATATAAATGACGACAACCCCATCAATTTAAGATTGGCTATAAAGGCATTTGGGCATGTGGCCAGGAAGGAGTAACATCATCAGATGAAATAATTTGATCGTGGTCATTGCCGCAATTCTTTCATACAAATCCAAGAACTGAGACACCGTCCAATCTGTCTTTGAAATGTTACATGTCGACACAGATCAACTGGGCATGCTCGAGAACTGTGGTAGTTGGAATACCAGCATGTGTACAAATTTGGACCCTGTTTCTCTGCTGTTGTAGCAATTTATCATGTTCTGACAGTATAATCTCGTTAATACAGGCTAACCTAGCGGAAGGCAATAATAGTCCTGAGGTACAAATGGGACAGAAGGGACATGGATGCAGAAGGCACGTCAGCCACGCCCAAGTCAGATAGCATGCTGGGCGGCATGCCGAAGTCAAGAGGCACGTCCAAAGCCGTGAAGAGGAGAGATGAGACAGAGTGATTAGCGCCACGCCACCATAGAGAGATTCACGGCCTTTATGGCTCTGTCCCCTGAAGTTATGGAGATTATTCTGTCTGTCAACAGTGGTCATGGAGCAATTAGCCGACTCTCATTTATGGGTCTAAGGCCATTGTACTATAGTTGTACTATATATAGCAGATGTTTTAGGCTAGAAGGTTAGACAAGATAGACGAGATTTTGCTGTTCTCTTGTTTCAGATCCCAGCCTTGGGCGAGATCCCCTTTTGTATCTCATTTTATTGCATCAAGAGATTTACATTTTGTCATTGGTTTCTCTTTTTTCAGTTCTGTTTTCTTCAGTTTTTCATCTTAGTTCTCTTTTGCAAAATCCTGCGTGACACTTAGCATCAGGGTCTTCCTGCTTGGCTCCATGGTCCTCATAGAGGGTGTCTTGCAGGAGATCCCGGACCTAGACCCCAAACACTGTCGCCGATTGCCAGGTCTAAGTTCTTCTTTTCTCCCAGATGATTGCTAGGTCTTTCACCCAGGAAGAACTCCTCGAGCAAGCTGCTGCTCGCCTTGACCGACAGCAGCACCGAGATGCTATTGGGGATCATTTTCATTATGATTATAATATTGAAGGTTGACGTCCAGATCGCGTGCCCATTTTGCATCCCCTCACCAAAAGATTTTTCACGACTGACCTCTCCAGCCCATTGTCACAATTGCTCTCAACCTCAGTCACCTCGTCACTATTTTTAGACATCCAAGAGCACTTATATTCATATTCTTCCATAGCAGACTCCTCTGCCCTCATAGCCCACTTCCCCACAACATGTTCTGGGCTATCCTCATGTCTCTTTTGGCTCTTAGTATGTTACTATTTTTTAGTCTTTGCCATCTTTTAATCCCACCTCAATGTTTATAATGTGGGGGATGTTGATGAGGAAAATCACGTTAGCCAGCCTGCCGATTCGAAACTTCCACCTTTCTCTGTTCCCCTGGGATTTCCGTTTCCTCAAATTTTCACTTCCTTGCCATAGGGTATCACCCGCTGGCCCTTCGAACTACCAACAGGTTCCTTAAATTTGTCAACCACCACTTATGTAGCAGGTCCTCTGCTAGTCTCCACGGTCTCTACGGCTCCTGCTGGTCTAAATCTCAAGCTCAACTATCCAATTTTTGGCAGTCCTAAGGGCAAACCTATGCTGAGAAAAGCTCTGGCCATGCTCAATAGACACGCTCAGCATCAGATAAAGTTCCACATTTTCTTGACCACGCTGCGTGCAACACTAAATCAATGGCTCATGGCTGATAAGAGCCACTGGAAGCAAAATTGGAATGACATGAAGACAACCTTTTTGGAGCATTATGGTTCTTCTGCTGATCAACAACAATTATTAAAGGAACTCAATGATCTCCATTAGCAACATACCGAGTCTGCAAGGGATTTTGCTGACCGTATGCTCATCATAGTCAGCAAACTCAAGGAGTATCCTACCAAAAGGCAGATCCTTGTTTGGTTTCTCCAAGGACTGCCTCTATCTATTCATATCATGACAGAGTACCTGCACCCTACTTCCTTGGAGCAGGCCATTGATTTCGTCAATCATTCCGTCAATGTGTCAAACCATGGTGTCCCTCTTACAGATCGTCCATTTATGCAGCAGGCTTTGGTTCCACAAAATTCGGTGCAACAATAGCAGGCATATCAACAGCAACACAGCCAAATCTCGTGCCACATTTGCAAATATCAAGGTCATTTGGCAAATGATTGTAACTCTTCCAATGGACCTCCTTTCTGTAATTGCTGCAACATGGCTAATCACATTATGGAGGAATGCACGCCTGCCATCCCACGCCCTTCAGGCAGAAGATAGTCTTTCAAGTCCAAACCATGCCTCAGATCAGCAACCTCAGCAATATCAGCAGCAATAGCAGAATAAAAAATCACGGGGTCAGCCAGCCCGCCAACCCTTTGGTCATGCTAAAGTTCAGTGCTATCACTGTCATGAATAGGGTCACACTACTTCTATATGTCCTCAGCTACCTCAGGTACAAGTTCAGCTTCCTGGTACAGACTAGACTACATCTGTTCGCCTTACAACATATCAACTTTGGGTCGCCAATGGAAAACAAGGGGCACGCCTCCAGTTCAGCCGACCACCAAGGGCTCTGTCGCGACAACAACAGCCTCAACAGGCTCAGACTCAGGTGCCTTTGGATCAAAAGGCCCTGGAAGAAATTTACAATGCTCTTAATTCACCTTTGCAGTCAAATTGGATTGGCATCGTTTCATGCCAATGCCAGGCACAGAGTCCACGCGCTTATGCCTTGGTTCCTCACGAATACACAACAAGCATATGTGATTCCTGCTACCAAATCTGTGCATTTTGCCCCAGATTAGGAGAAACTCATGCCACATGTTATGCCTAAGGTCCTGAAAATATTCTCAAACTTATGCAAGCTGCAGAAGATCACATGCTGGCAAATGTGCACGCCACCATGCGCACCCAACAGTGTATGGCAGACCAGAACTCTTCATCACCGTCTACTCACAAGAGCACTTATTCTAATATTGCAGCTGAGGTGGAGTTATTGAATGAAGTTTTTGCCTTCCTGCCTATGGAAGCAACTCCACTGGATCCTACCAATCCGCTAGCACATGTGTCCTTGGAATTACAAGAGGAACGCGCAAAAATCAAGATTCCCTTGAAATTACCCACTATCCTGAAGCTTTGTCCTGCTCTCTGTGAACAGCTGCCGCTCCCTACCATTTTGGTTGGAGTTGTTGCTACTACTACACCCACTGTGCATGCTACGTTCGGTAGTCAACAAGTAAATCATGTTCAAATAGATGATAGGAGTGCAGTTAATCTCATTACGGATAAACTCAGGCGCCGACTTGGGATTAAACAGCTCTATCATGCTCTGTATGACATCAAATTGGCAATTGGCCACATCACACGACCACAAGGCATTACTTCCAAGATGACTATCAACATTGGAGATCTCACCTTCCCACTAGAATCTAGTGTTTGGAAGGTTGGTGAAGGTCTTGGTGACTATGAGATGTTGGTTGGACGACCTTTCTTGCGCCAAGCCAAAAGCATTTATGATTGGGCTACAGATCAGCTCATCATTACTGATGGACAGTTGAACGCCACTATGGATCTCGAGACAAGTCAACTAATTTATGTAGAACATGCTGAACCTTCTTTGTCTGATAGTAATTCTGAAGAAGTTCAACCTACCTTTCAGGTTCAAGCTCCCCCTGCGGGCTTGCCTCTCTCTTCTTATCCTGAATATGCTGACCCTTGAGGTGACATGACTTTGGATAATGACAATGCAATTGCAGCTTTGATTGATCCCTATTTAGCTCCCTGCAATCAAGTGCAAGTTGTCACTCCTCCTGATGAGGAAGACACTCAACACTTCTCTTTTGATGATATTGAGACCACGCTCAAACAACCCGTGATGGATACAGAGCAGCCTCCCTTGTTTTTCCACACAACAAAGTGCGGTACCGCCTGTTTTGTTGTCACCACCAGCGCATACTGTCACTAAGAAAGATGGTGTTCCTCATATCCAAATAATGAAGGTCGAAGTTGTCGATCTCAGACAAGATCAACCCATTCGCATAGCGGCCGGTCTCCTCAAGCCCTACAAGAGCCGCCCTTGCTCTATTCAAGAAGTTCAAAGACATTTTTGCGTGGAGGTGGCATCAAGAAGAAATTGGGGGAACTCACTATTGCTACCAAATGGGATGCCTGCCCCATCTAGCAATGACAGTATAGGCTCAACCCAAATTATCATGACCGGGTAAAAATGGAGATTGATAGGCTTCTCGTTGCTGAACTTATTTACGAGGTCAAACATTCTAAATAGGCGAGCCCATTGTTATCGCCTTGAAGCACAATGACAAGATTCGCGTTTGTGTGGATTATCGTAAGCTCAATATGGCCACGGAGCGTGATCACTTTCCGTTGCCTTTTACATGAAATATATTCCTTCATGGACTCTGGCTACAATCAGATCTCCATCAAACCCGAGGATCAGTTGAAGGCCACATTCACCACGCCTTGAAGAACCTTTGCTTACAAAGTGGTTCCCTTTGGGCTGTCCAATTTCTCCGTCAACTTTTTCGCGCATCATGCTATCAGTCTTTCAATACTTTATGAAGGATAATCCCTTTTTACATATTTTTCAAGATGATTTTTCTGTCTACAGCTCGTGGACGCTCATCTTTCTAGGTTGGAGTTGGTCTTCCAAAAATGTGATGAATCTGGCATCAGTCTCAACCCAAAGAAGTGTACACCTCTAGTCTTTTGTTAGGTCATGTGGTCCGCAAACACGGCATCACCACGGTTTCAGCCAAGATCAGCTATGTTCTTAACGCTCAACCTCCAACAAATATCAAGGGGACTCGTTCTCTTTTAGGGCAAGTCAACTATTATGCTATTTTTATTTCAGGGTTAGCTGCTAAAGCTGATCCTATTCACAAACTCACAAGTGATGAATCCAATTAGGCATGGAACCCTGCCTTCAAGGAATTAAAAAGTTTGCTCATGCAAGCACCGGTACTTGTCCCTCCTCAATGGGATAAGCCTTTTCCTGTGCATGTGGACGTTTTTGTCTTTGCTATTGGTGATGTTCTTTTTCAAGAGTATGACACGGGCCATGATCGCCCCATTCACTTCGCTAGTCGAAAACTCAATCCTGGTGAGAAGAATTACTCAGCCATGCAAAGAGAGGCTTTGGGACTCATCTTCTGTATCAGACGGTTCCGGCATTATCTTCTAGACAATAAGGTGAGTTCTTTCTGGATCATCAAGCTCTTCTGTACTTGATCAACAAAAACATGCCCACGGGCAGAATTGCACGGTGGGTCCTATTAATGCAAGAATTCGCTCCATTTGGGATTATCCACAAAACGGGGAAGTCTCATATTGTTCCCGACTATCTTTCATGCTTTCATACTGATGACCCTTCTTCGGATGTTTCAGATGCTTTTCCTAATGCTCAACTTTCTTTAGTCACGGCCACGCCAGATTAATTTCATGACTATCAGCAGTACTTGTTAACTGGCATGCTCCCCACACAGGATCATACGCTCTCTCCTGAGAAGATTAGAGTCTCGTGAAGTTCGAGACTATACAATGGTTTCAGGTCATTTATATAAACGAGGCAAGGACATGATTTTACGACGTCATAAAATTCCAGATATTGTGTGCCACGCTTGTGAAGGCTTAGATGGTGGCCATTTTAGAGGCGATAATACTGCACGAAAAATCCTCTTGGCAGGATACATTTGGCCCACACTATTCAAGAACGCCCATGCTCACGCCCGCACTTGTGATGTCTGACAATAGGTAGGACGGCCAACGGCACAAGATGCTCTCTCTTTGACGCCTGTCGCCACGCCACTCCCTTTCCGCAAATGGGGGATGGATTTGGGATTTTATTGGTCCTATTGATTCTCCTGCTCAACATACTCGTGCTCGGTACATCTTAGTTCTCACAGATTATGCTACCAAATGGGCGGAAGCTTGTGCCTTGCCAGACAACACGACATCAAGCACGGTCCATGTTCTGTACACCCATATTATCACACGCTTTGGCTGCTCTACAGAACTTGTTAGTGATCAGGGAGTGTATTTTGTCAACCGTACTATCAAGGAACTCACGGACTATCTCCATAATCATCAAAAGAGCATGTTTTATTATCCACAAGGCAATGGACTTGCTGAGAGTACAATAAGACCCTCAGCAATAATTAGAAAAAGATCTGTGATGCTTCTCGAAAAGATTGACATGAAAAGTTGCCTACAGTTTCATGGGCTTACAATACTACCTATAAAATTGTTACTGGCCAAACTCATACTTGTTTACGGCCAAGAGGCTCTCATGCCCTTTGAATATGTGCTATTCACTCTTCGTTTTCAGGTCGCCACTATGCATGATCCTCCTGCTGCATTAAAAGAAAGAGTTTATCAGCTTCAATAACTGGATAAACTTCGTCGAGATGTTATCTTCGAATTCTGGCTGGAAATCAGGGCAAGCTCAAACTTCGTTGGCTCGGCCCTTACAAAGTAGATCAAGTGGTGCAACCCAGTGTGTTCCAGCTCACAGAATTGGATGGCACCCCTTTACCATCTCTAGTTAATGGATTTCAGTTAAAGTCATTTCATACCACTGCAGATCTGCACATAGCCTCAGACAAAGACAAAGACAAAAACAAAGACAAAGACACAGAACAAGAACACTAGAGCTGGACCAAAACGCCTTTTATTTATGGAGATCAAAATTTACAAAAAAAAAAGAGGTGCTTGGTCTTTTCATCACCCCCCCCTCCCAAAAAAAATATATATATATATCTTCCCATATGCTCCTTCGCATTCGGAGTAGCAATGGCTCGTATGATGATGTATCCCTCACTGGAGGAGTAACACAGGTGCAGGACTGTGTCCATATACACACTGTCTGGATCATCCGGCATATCGGCATAGCCGGACAACCAACCATCCATCGGGATACCTCGGTTCTTCACACGAAACAAATCTATGAAGTTCATTTGGCATGTCAGCCATTCCCATCAGTTCTTAGGCATGGTGCATCTCACGTTCACAATATTGTTTGCCATATTGCTCTAGTATTTGCTATGCATGCTCTCCTCCGGACCGAAGTCCCACTTGTATAGTCCTCTCCGTTTGTCTTGCTAGCATTCGGTGCCGCCGTGGTTTTATCAGGCACGTCCCATATTCATCTGCAAAATATCCCCATTAAGGAGATATCTTATGAAATTTTCGTACTTAGCCACAAATCTTTTGGAAAATTATTCTCTCTACTATCCGTTTGCAGTAACTTTCTCGAGTTGCCGTTCTTAATTATGCTTGCAACTATTCTGTTCACGCCAATTTTCTTCATCATTAAGCCTACACTGTACACATGCAGCATATCCCATCATCCAGCATTTTCATCTCATCCGGTCCTTGGCAGATTTCTGAGATTTTGCTAATGCATGCAAATTTAAAAGTTTCTCCAGGATTTCGACACCTTGCATCCTTCAACGGTCACGATTTTCTCTCCCTCGAGTCTATAACAGGACTTTTGTAAACATGCACGAACCCTACCACCTTATCGTCTTCCTTCTTCAAGATCGTCTACTTCTTCCACTCCGGCGCCTCATTTCTCTACCATGGCTTCATCCTCTCGATTCACCACTCTTTCTGATGCTCCTGCAGATGCAGCTGCCTTTGCTAGTCTTCATTTCTCCAGCGCCTCGACTCTGGCTCTCCCTCCTCAAGATCAAGCAGTTGTCTGAAATGTTGGTCTTCATAAGTTTGCACAGGAAAAACTGCCTATTCCAAACTCTGCACAACTTTCTCACTTTGTTGTTCATCTGGTTCGAGTCATGGGCGGTTACCAAACTTTAGTTTATGGGACATCCATGCCCTCACACATGCTCTTTTAGCACAATTTTTTCGGCTTCCGCAGCACCTATCCGTTATAGGTACGACAGATCTTCTCAAATTTGACGTTCTTGTCGATGGCGTTTCAGCATATACTGCCACTAAGGTTAGGCTTACTACTTTCGCTAAGCCATATGATTCTTTTGTCAAATTTTTGTGGCGCCAGTTCCATGGCCACCCGGTCAAGAACACTCGGCTTAACAAGTTATTCTATAGCACGGCCATGGTTGCCATACATTTGGAGTCTCACATTGATTGGGTTCAGCTACTTTTTCAACGTCTCCTTGAAGAAGTTGAAAGATTACACAAAGTTCTGAACTCTAACACTAAGACCAACTTTGGTGCTCATCTGCAAGCTATTATGGATTATTTTATTCTAGATCCTTCTGTCAGTCAGTTTTCCCCACGCCTGTCTGAATCCAGGATAATGGATATTATAATAAGTGCAGTCCGAGATCTTTATCATGAAACATTTCATCAGGAGGTTACTTCTCAAAATCAAGACCAAAATTCACGACAGGTTCCTTCTGCAGTTATACAAGTTGCCTCTGATACCATTTCGCCACAGTGCCCTCCTTCTAGCCCCATTGCTTAGTCAAGAGCTTCCACTCCTCATGGGGAAGACCAGAGTGCTCTGCCTATGCCTCCCTGTGGTATTTTATACCAATATGAACAGAATGTGGAGAGCTCACTTAATCAGTTAAGAGAGTATCAAAATAAGTTGATGGATTCTGTCAAGGAACAACTGGATGTTGCCGATACCTTGACCCGTGAGCTCCAAAAGCCAACACCAAGCTCACTAAGCTGGAAGATAACCTGCAGCAACAACATGGAGTTCTCTTGAGCACCCGTGGAGAATTGCATGTTGCCAAAGATGCCAAGGCACAGTCAGATACTCTTCACGCTTCCTTATAGACACAACTGGATAGCCTTAATGTTCATCAATTTTGGTTCGAATGCGTGGAGGATTTTCTTGTTACTGCAATTTTGTTTTCTAGTACTATCTGAAGACATTAGTACATGTAGCACTTTTGCAGATCGACTATAAAAGATTAAAAAATTACTATTAAACTATTAGATTAAAAATTGCAAAGGAAACAACAAAAGATTGCACAAGTGAATTCATAGAACAGACTTTTCATTTATAAAGGCACTAAGACCTACGATTTTACAAGGGCACTGAAGCACGATCACACAGAGAAGCACTGTGGCCGATATCAGAGAGGCACTGTGGCCTATTATCAGAGAGGGCACTGTGGCCTGTAAACTAAACATGATATACTTGCAGGAAGATGCATATCAATACTGTGGCAAGCAAGGCATTATACACATCAGATCTGTGTGTAATACTTTGTTTGGCACAACAGTGATGTGCTTCATATATACTTGTGCAGATAAGACCCTTGGTTCCCCGGCTACTTACATCTCACCTGTAAAACGAATTTAAACTCTAGAGAACCATAGAAATTTATATGAATAGAATAGGTGTCACACTAATCCAGAAACTAGACTCTGAGACAGTTCCAGGGAAACAAAATTCATCTCATTTCGAGCTCTGGTTGCGGAGATACGTCCAACTGAAATTACTTTTTATATATAGATGTCTCCACGACTTTAGCCTTTTTTACCAAGCACTTGCCTTTTATTACCTCAAGGCCTTTTTGCTTAGTATCCACGACCCCTTTATATTACCTTTTTATGAATCTCAGATGTCCCTTATTTAGTAATAAGATGTGTCCTTATTCTCTTTGGCCTTTTCTTCATTCCTTAGAATATCTCGACCCCATCCATTATAACAATAGATACGTAAATGTTATGTTTCACAAAGGTTTTCTTTAGCATCAATATTATTCCTTGACCCTTATATTACTAGGCAACCACAAAGAGATAATATTTACATAGTATTTGCCATATTTTCATAATCCATTTCGCCCAGGACCACTTCCACGTGCTTTGATTCATATCAAGCTTTCTTAAAAACCAATTGATAAGATGACCAGGGTTCGAGCAGAAGGGCTTGAGCAGATCCACTGAAGCTAGTGATCTTGAATGCTCAAGTGATTTGCATGCTCAACGTCACACGGGATTTCATAAAACTTAAAGGAAACTTGCAAACTCAGAAGGAAGATTTTTGAAGTTAGAAACACTTGGACGACTCATTGAGCACTCAGTAATTGTGGACAACTCAATGAATCCAAAAGAAGGTAATGAATTTTATTCAAATATTGGCATACAGGTAATACATTTCAAGTATGATCATAGAAGAAAATACGAAGGAAGCACAATACAAGAGATAACTCAAGGTGGACTAGAAGACTATCGGCAACTCAAGAGGCGATCAAGATTTTCGGGCCCTTCTTCAGTCTGGAGCAGATCCTTTTATAGAAGGCAGGGAAGTCTCCTAATGATGGCGCAATCCCGTACTTGAGGATGCTTCAAGGATCTGTACTTGGAAAATCGGCACGAGAATAGGAATCCCACTCAGTGAAATGATTGCGAAATATTTTTGTAACTGCCCGTGGGATCCGCCACGTTCGTGCTCGTGCCTATAGTCGTGCCAAAAATCGTGGTCGTGGGCGTGCTGAAAATCGTGGCCCAGATCATGTTGTGTGCATGCTCGTAGGCGTGATCGTGTGCCAAGTCGTGCCTGTGGTTAGGAGCAGTCATTTGTATTGTCGTGTTCCATTGCGTGGTGCATCCCATGCCACAATTAGCTCTACTACTTGCCAGATGAGGATCCAGCACTTGGGTATTTGTATAACCTTGATCCAGGGTCAATGTTAACACCACCCTCAGACGATTCAAAATTCAGTGTCTAAAGGAGAAGGGAGGGCGTCTTCTGAAGGGGGCCATGTGTTCTCTGATAGGCGCTCCGCATGTTTGAGCTCTGTGTGTAGACGGATTCTTATGGTAGCTATCATAATGTGTGACCCTTGTCTTGTCCCCCGAGAGAGTCACCTGGGCGATATCTGTGTTGGTACCGATGAGAAACTGGTTAAGGATTATTTCTTCAAGAAGCTCGTGAACCAGTGCTGGCACATCGCTACTGCATCGACTGAGAAGTAGATCCTTAATGACCCATTTGTTGCGGTCGACATTAGGATTAAAGTGGTAGATGTTGTATTTCTCTCCCAGCATAAGCAAGATATATTTGAGTGCAATGCAGTATATGCCTAGTTGATACACGTTCGGATCTAGCAATTGTGTGGCGTGATCACCAAAGTGTTGGAGGGCCTGAAGAGTGTCATTGAGAGTTGCCCAGCCAAACTTATTTGGAATGTAAACCCAATTTCTGCACGTACCCACACCTTTACCTTGTGTCCACTTGTGGTGGCGAACAAACTTGGGATCAAAGCGGAAATCCTCCAGAACGCTCTGTGGTGTCTTCGTCCAGATGTGATGTATATGGGGGTGAATGATAAAACGGTGCCCGCCAGTAGCCATCATTGACGTGAAGAAAGGCGAGGGCCCCCCAGAGACGCGTACCGGGTCGGTTTGACAGTGGTGCGAGACTAGAGATGTGCGATCCTCAAGTTGTCAATGTAGCCAGCTCCGACAATTTGTACTTCTCCTTCAAAGTGACCCAGCAGTTATAAGGGATAAACCTTGTGACCGGTACTGGTTGCCGTAATCCCCATTGCGGCTCAGGCGTGAGCGAGTTTTGGCTCAGCTCTTGTAAGTGAAGATACGCCATGTGGTACTGTTGTACTGGCATGCTCAGTTCACGCCGATTTGTGCACAACCCGGCCCTGTCTATGGATGCAGGAAGCCACGTAGTGAGTAAACTCTGTAAAGTGGCCTCCGCTTTTGTGAAGAGCTTCTCCTTGTATGGTGTCCGCAACAGTGGATTGTCGTCGGAGAAGAGGAGGTCCTGGGGCATGTCTTGCTCAAATGTGTGCTTCCAAATATCATATGCAGCCTTATGTATCTGATGGATTTCGTGTTGGGACAAGTTGTCATAGTATACATAGGCCATCGATTGAACCGTGAGCATCTTCCAACGTAATCAATTTATAATACGCTAGTGTTTTGTTGTTGCTTCCACTGCTGGAATGCTCAGAAAAGACTCTGCTTCTTCAGACGCCATAACCGTAATTGTTGCTCCGAAAATGAAAATAAGAAACTTAGAAGATAATGTCTGCCATAGCCGGCTTAGGCGAAAAGGTTATCACGTAGGTATTAAAGATACGAAGGAACATTACCACAATAGGACAATGTAAGATCTTAGATGGCATGTATTGCAGAGATGAAGGATTTTTGTGGATTCAGGTTGTTGAAAAGGAAAGGCAAATCTAAACAGCTATTTCCACAATAGTACAAATCACAAGCTAGTGAAGAAAGCAAATCACAGGCACGGTGAAGAAAACCAACAAAGGAAAAAATACATCAGAGAAGAAGCACACAACATGGAAAAAGCATCTCACGATTTAGAGGTTAAACCGACGTTCCCAAGAGTCACGATTCGGTATTTTTCTCAATCATCCCTCTCTTTAGATCAAGATCTAATGACCAAGTGAATGTGCATGTCAAATTTTAGGACACATGAATAGCCTAGGCTTTCAGATAAGGTGTCACCCAGATAAGGTGTCACTAATGTCACCAAGGGTTGGGCTGTTGCGCTAAAAAGAAAGAAAGAAGATGCCTTTGTTTTGGAGGGCGTGTGCATTAGTAACCTAGCCCATGGGACCGTGACAAGCAATTTGATTCGGACGTTCCCAGCCCTCTAATTTAGAATTTCATTTAACCAGAATTTTGCCGTGGTTTATGTAACCTAACCGGATTTTTAAAATATCAACTGGAAAATGCCTACAGCTGTTACAACTTACCAGTAAAATGCCTTCATACGTAAACTTTACACAAAATGCATGTATTAAATTATCTAATTTTTTTTCTTTCAACATTTTTTTCCTTCAAATTGAGGAACTTATAAACTTTCCCTCCTGAAAGAACCTCTACACTTTATAGTATGGTACGTCTACCCAAGAAAAGCAGGGGGTATTTTATATTTATATATTTTATAATTATGATGAAGCATAACAAACTTTCAACTAAAAATATGTTAACAGGATTTATGCCGTTAACAGGATTTATGCCGCTAACCTAAGTATTTTGCCGCTAACCTAAGTATTTCGTCAAGAAGTGGTTCGGCATCTTCATACAAATAGGATTTTAATAACATTCAGCGGATTTTATGGGAGAAATCCCAATTTGAGGCCTGTACGTTCCTGAAACGAACACTACGTTAGAAAGTGCATATTGATGGAAGAAACATATGGCAATATGGCGCTCTTCCGTGTGTATTAGGGCTATTGGCCGAAGCAGGGCTTTGGGCTCCTGCAAACAGAATTGGTTGGAGGAGGCAATTGATAGTTTGGAGTTCAAGCAGAAACACGAGGGAATTCTGATTTCCAGAGAGGTCATATACTGTCTGGTTCATGAATGCGAGAAAGAACAAGAGTTTCAATTTGGCAGGCGTGTTCTGTGGCTAATGATGGACAATGGCTTCGATTCATTTGCAGTACTGGTAAATCCATTGCTAAGACTTTTTTCTTCTTGTAGGTTATTGCTTGAAACAAATTATGCTCTAACGAGAGTGTTAAAACCTGATCAGTATACATGGGATGCAATCATTGATGCCAATGCTAAGCTTGGCGAAGATATTACACTTGATTTGTATAGTATGATGCAAGTTCAAGGCAGAAAGCCAAGCAAATTCACATTTGCAAGCATTTTGAAAGTATGTGGGAGTTCAAATGCCATAGAGCATGGCAGGCGTGTTCATGTACAGGTTGCTGAGAGTGGCTTTGAAAATGATGTTGTGGTAGGGAGTACCCTTCTAGACATGTATGCAAAATGCGGCAGCTTGAACGAGGCACAAGAAGTGTTTGATCGATTGCAAAACAGAAATGTCGTAACATGGAGTGCAATGATTGCAGGTTATGTTCATCATGGAGAAGATAGTCGTGCTGTAGGATGTTTTCATGAAATGCAGCAGAACGGTATTAAAGCAGATAGCATCACTTTTTTATGCATCCTCAAAGCATGTGGCAACATGGGTGTCATAGATCTAGCCAGGCACATTCATGTACAGATAATAAAAAATGAACTGCAATCTGATTTTACAGTGGGAAGTAGTCTTGTTGACATGTATGCCAATTGTGGAAGCTTGGCAGAGGCTTGTAATGTCTTCAGCAAATTGACTGTCCAAGATGTGGTGTCTTGGGGTGCAATGATAGCAGGGTATGCTCAGGTAGGCGAGGCCGGCTTGGCTATGCATTGCTTCCAGGAGATGCAGTGTTGTGGTTTTGCACCCAATGATATAGTCTTCACTTCCATCCTCTCTGCATTTGCTCGAGGGGGATTTGTGGAAGAAGCCCTTTTCTGTTTCAAAACTATGACACAGCACCATGGCATTACACATAACCTGCATCATATTACATGCCTGGTGGATCTTCTGGGCCATGCAGGATCCTTCAAAGAAGCGCAGTTGCTACTTAAATATACTCAACCTCACGTTTATTCTTGGATGGCCCTGCTTAATGCTTGCAGAATATACTATAACATAGAACTAGGAGGAAGATGCTTCGAAGAAATCGTTAGATTAGACTCTCTTTGTACTGCAGCATATGTGCTCATGTCCAATGTGTATGCTAGTATGGACATAAGAGGAGCTGTTTATGCAGCAAATTTACTTAGAAAATATGGGGTTAAACTTGCAGAGAGACCAATTGAATTGAATAACCAAATGCAGGAGCTGCTAAGTAAGCTAAGCAACCACTGTGAGGAGTAACCAATGTCTTTTGTCTATGTTATGCAAAAACTACAAGTCTTTAAATAACAAACTAGTCTAAAGGGAAAACAGAAAAAATGCCCATCGAAAGAGGAAGAAGAAGAGGAAGAACAACTTCGTACTATTGCCTCAAGGCTGGACTATTGCTATGTACTTTAATCTAGTCTCTTCTGATTCAACAACAAGGTGTCACATGATTTATGAACGAGGCACAAACCTACAGTTTTGTCCACAAAAGTGACCCAAACAAATTGTTAATGAGCAAAGTTTTCAGTGACAATGCACTCCTCCACTCTAGGCGATATATGTATTGAATTTGCATGTGCTAATCATTCTAAAAATGACCAAAATTTCTTAAAGGCCAAAAGGAAAATCCGCATTTGCTAATCATCCTAAAATGGCCAAAATGTCTCAAAGGCCAGGGGCAACATATGTATTGAATACACATCTGCTAATCATCCTAAAATGACCAAAATGTTTCAAAGGTCAGAGGATTCGTCAGGATAGTTGTAGACAAACCACTCAGGAAAAATAAAAAAAGTACAATTTTTTTTTTCCCTATTGAAGGGAGGGTAGGTTTTCTACCAGTCGTGAAAGGAAATTACATGACCAGGGATAATGGAAGTATCAATAAAACTGAACCTTGGACACGATTTCCAAGGGTCAGAGAAGAGTGAGAACCTTCATAACTACTCCATCATCAAGGGCGCATACCTCCCTGCCTTCATGGCATCCCCAACTAGAGAGCCGGTCTCGTCGATGCTCAATTGAACTAGATATCGCTTGTGCATGGTACTGCTTGTGGTAATCCCCCAAGTTGGTCCATGAAGATCCGAGTGGACTTAACTTGGGAGCCAAATGGCTTCAAGGCCTGTAGAGCTAAGAGCATACTAACAATGCATCACAATTCCTTTAGATTAAGGATTTGACTATGAGAGAGAGTTCATTTGCATGATATACAATGAATGGAAGCTTAAGAACAAGGCCATACATTAGATCATTTATAGAAGAAGGAGAAGGAGAAGGAGAAGGAGAAGGAGAAGGAGAAGGAGAAGGAGAAGGAGCCTTGAAAGAAAATGGGGACCAACAATTGCCATGTTCCAACAATTGTACACACCTTGTATAGGTTAGGTGTATGCTTCAAGTTCTCCAAGACACCAAGTTTTTTCAAGCATTCTCCAAGATATAATTAGCAAAAGATCTAAAAACCTAGCTTGAACATTGGAATAACATTGAAATCAAACTACAATTCAACACATTGCTACGTATTGAGAGGCAATGTGTAATATGCCATAGCATTGAGAAAAATCCAAGTATTATGCTTAGTGGGAACCTCTAACCACATCATTACTCTCCTTTTATTTCATGTTGGCACACAAAAGATATTGGACTCTGTACTACCTAATTATAACATGTCGGTTCCTGTAGTTTACTCACTAGATTGAGTGCCTAGATTGACCACTAGATTAGAATTGGAACTTTGATTGCAAATAAACCAGCTCCAGGAACAACACTCCTACCATTGACATCAGTATATCTGAAGATTAACCAACATGCACTCTCAATTTATGGCCAATCAAGTCATCAAGTCTTCACTCTTCTATTTCTTTACAGTTGTAAGAAGATACAAGTAAAGCAGAACATTAAAGTAGAACGGATACAAGATCTCAAAGGCAACACAATTAACAAAGTCAGCAATGTATATGTTTTTTTTAAATGCCATGTTATTGTTAGAAGCTTAGTAATGCCTGGGAACGTTCGATTGGCTTTTTGTTCATCTTTTTGTTCATCCCAACGTTCAATCTAGACAAAAAAAACATTCATGTCAAAACAAACAGTATGTACAAGTACTTCAAAAACAAGCAACTACAAAACTCACCCATTCCAGCAGATAAAGTATATAATAATATCTTTTGTTGTTGTCACACCCTTCGCTTTTCCCTTATGCACCTAGACGAACATGGTATACCATTGCTACTGTTTATATAAAAACATAACAGAAAAACGAACCACTCACTTATGGAACTCAGGGAGTAAAACAAGGCTTAATTGGTAGTAGAAAATCTCCAGTCTGGATGGACAGTCTTTATGTCATCAACCTGGTCACAGAAGATGCCAAGATTCAATGCATAATGATTAACCAATAGCAGATTCAAGGGAATAAGTCAAGGGGGGGAAGGACAAAGCAATTTACTCCTCTTCTTAAACCAAATGAGTTGTTCAAATTTAAGGAAAGCACTACGCTATATCTTGCCATCCAAAACAGGTTCCAAACAATGAAGAAACATGGATCTGCTAATACTGGTGATTCCAAAATTAGCTGAACTTGCCTACTCTATGCACATATGAAAATATATATATTATATTAGTAAGGTTTGAGATTGTGGGCGATCTAGGCCGTCCGATGTGCCACGTGTGCACAATCAACGGCCTAGATCGCATGAGAGCGGTTGATTTCGTCTTGTGAGATTTTGGACGATCCTGACCGTCGGATGCGCCACGTGTGCATGATCGACGGCTCGGATGCTTAGTCCTTGAATCAAGATCCTACGGCTCAGATTGTATCCTACGGTTCAGATTGATCTTGATCCTTAGTCTTAATCCTACGGCTCAGATTGTATGCTCATGTTTGGATCCTGATCCTACGGCTCAGATTGTATGCTCATGTTTGGATCCTACGGTTCAGATTGATCTTGATCCTAGATCTTAAAGAGAGGCTTAATCCTACGGCTCAGATTGTGTGCTCATGTTTGAATTTTGATCTTACGGCTCAGATTGTATGCTCATGTTTGGATCCTACGGTTCAGATTGATCTTGATCCTTAGTCTTAAAGAGAGGCTTTGAAAAAATTTTATGTTGTTTGAGGGATTTGAACCCTAGTTATTGCCCCCCAAGCCCCCCATTCTAACCACTAGACCATGCACTCATTTCTCACCCGTTTTTTTTTTTTGTTGTTAAGACTCCCTGGTATGCTGATGGTCCTGGAAATTTCTAGAACATTCTAGAACCTAGGGTTTGCACATATATCGCACATGCATTCAATACGTAGCTTCTAGAAGATCCTAGAATCATCTAGAAAGTTCTAATGCTAGAAAAGGGTTCTAGAATCACCTAGAAAGTTCTAGAAACTTCTAGAATCAAGGAACATGCACCGTAAAAACATGCACCGTAGGAACGAAGCGCCTGCCCCATCGATGCGTGACTTGTGTATATATATACCCACTTGTAATTACGAATAAATAAAAGAAAATCACCATGAGCTAACTCCAAATTAAGAATTCACCATTTATTCTGCAAACAATGCTACACTATCCAACTTTGAGTTCTTTCTTTGACTCTTCTTTAGTAGTTCCTTCAGCTTGCTCCTTAGATTGGGACTCTTCCTAGATCTCCCCTTCCTGCTTCCCCTCTCCTGCATAACATTTGAACCAAATGCTACATTAGATCCAGTGAGGATATACCTTTATTGAAAACACACATTTGTAAAAAACGGAACATAATCTTGAGTTTGGGACTCATGCAGTAATGTGGGAAGTAGCTTTTTTAAGGAGTGATGTAGCGAAAAAATTGAAGTTTTACATGGAGAGAGCTCATTCATAAAAAACAAAAATTTAGCATTAAT